>BROG01000203.1:0-267500 GCA_030159075.1 Atrina japonica
AAACTGACAAAAATCAACAACACCATTTGACTCTGTAGAACAATAATTTAATAAAAGTATTAAATCTATATACATTTTGTACAAGTATATACACAACACGTAAGAGTGGTTTATAAATAATTAAGTACATGAAAAAATAGGTTTTGTTATATTTAATTATGCATACAAACGAAACCCACGTACATATACAAATGAAACTCACGTACATATACAAACGAAACCCACGTACATAGGACAATAAATGGAAAATGTTTCCAATTATGTTATGTAATAATACATTGAATAATCAATGCATGAAAACAACTTTGAACATTTAAATGTTATGGGACGCAGTTCGTCAGAGAGTCTGTTTAAAATAGCCAAGACTATATTAAACAACTAGTTTCTGACCACATTTTGATCAAGGTGTTTGTTAGAACATGTGCAATGTTTATTCATAAAACTACCATACTTGTTATGCAAAATATGCTAGAGAAAATTCAAAGTATTAAAATACACGTACTAGTGGTGCAGCCACATTGTACCTCCAAACAATAAAGTTCTCATTCGAAAAAAAGCAACTGCCATCAATGTTGTACATATATAAAAAGCAAACTCGGTTCAATATGATCACGAAATGGTCTGCATAGATATAAATGGTGGTACAACAGTGCGTCTAAAAACCAGACAAAACTGGGTACATTTCTTTAATGTTGCATTATGGGATAACTATATCAAAGTTGATTGAGACGATGGAATTTATATAACTGTGCATGTCAATTTACAATGTATTTTCCGTAACATTTATACATATGATAAATGAAAAAAAAAACGGTTTTGTGTTAGAAAAAAATCCTTGTTTTTGCACAGCATGTTCTATGATCACCATACCCTAAAATGCTTATTTTATCAACCTCACATTTTCAATTTCTAATACTATATAACCGAAATGCTCCATTCACCATCTTTTAGCATCATTAAACATGTTTGCCTCGAGTGCCCCGTGTCAAATAAGCCTCAAAATTGTTTGATAAACTATTTTATTTCTAAATATTTCAAAATTTCACTTATATCTAAATTTGCCCTTACACGAAAGAACGAAAAGGGCATAAACTAATCGGAGGCAAATTTCTCATATACATCATATTCATATACATCATTGAGAAGAACTGTAATAGAGAAAATTGAGGTCTAATCCTTTATTAAAATTTTGAAGTTTTTTTTAAGACTGACTTGCACCTACAAATACATCAAAATAAAGAGTTATGAAAACGTCATTTCATATTTATCGGTTTTTTTGTCGTTGTTGGATATGATGATAACAAATAAATAAACGTTTTAACAATTGAAAATTGTTTGTCCTAAAACCAGAAATGTAAATATCCGCCACTCCCCCATGGAAATGCAAGGGTATAAATACCTAAGTATGGTTCACCATAACACAAAAAATGTCTTCTATATATTGTGTAAAGCTGTAAATGTCTGTTCTGTTGTTTAATAACTTTATGCTTTAAGATGGTGAATTTAACAGAAAATACAATGATACACTTGTTTCTAATAATAATAATAATAATAATAATATTGATAATGATGATAATGATGATTATTTAAAAACATGTGTTTAACAAAACAATCCAACAAAAACGAATGAGCATAATTGATATGAACGAGCTGGCACACAGAAAAAATGAAAATTATAAAATTATAAAACACACCACTCGAACACACCCTAACTATAAATCATAACAATAAAACATGTCAAATAATATATCAAAGAGGATGGAAGTAAACTTTGTTGTAGTTAAACACATAGCTTAGTTTATTGACGTTTTAACCAGTAAAAGAAACAACATGGAAAACGTCACGAAATATCATCAAATTATCCAAATATCGTTACTTTCTTTTCACCAAATAATTGTAAATACACGGTTATACAGATAGGGATATTACTTTGTAAACCAGATATGTTTCAGTAATAAATTACTGTAAAAACTTAACCCGAATAATTCAGAGGGAGTTGTAATTATTTGAGTTAGTAAAAACTCATATGTGTAAGCAACAGAAATGGAAATCCAAAATGTAAAAATGTTATATATTTAACTCAAATTATTAGCGGGAGGTATGTGGTCTATATACTGAAACCAGATTTTTCACCTCCAGCCAAAAAAAAAATCACTAGCCAACACCTTATAACAAATCTTTTCTCGAGTGTGGCACAACATCATTTGAGCAGAATTTCAACGTCCCGATAAGCACTGCATGTAAACAATGAACCATTATGTTCTAATAAACTATTTAATTGACACTTAAATTTGGGCCCCAAACTTGAAAAATGACCATGGTTGTTTCTTAGGTGACTCAATTTATAACAATCCCGTGCACTGTCTTAAATTTCATGTTAATATTGTTTATTAGAGAATTTAATTTTACCTTGAATTCAAAAGTCTTATAACTATGGGCCTAAATATTTGGACGGGGATAAATACAGATAACAAGTATTTATATTTTCTACTGTATTTCCTTGACAATCATTTGTTCACTTATACATTCACTTTATTCCATAAATATTGTCAAAACTACGTTTTCACTAATACTAATAAAATATTATAAAAATTCCAGTATTTTTGTTTTGGGGACAATTTAGTTCAACAAAAATATTATCATTGACAAAACATTAAGCATTTATTTCTTGTAGTGATGTGTGAATTTGATATGATAAGCCCAAGTAAATGATATATCTATATTCTGACCAAAATTATTTCTTTAGTAAAACAAAATTTTGATAGATTAACATGTTTTTCAGATGTGCACTTAATCACAACACATATCATAACCGTCGGTTATTGATAACATGTGGATTATATCAAAATAGCATTTTTCATTTTTGTCTTTTTGCTAAAAACAAATATCTTCATTTTAAATACAAATATTAATCATTATTTTGGCATAAGTCTCATAAAACTGAGGGAATTGAAAGTAAGAATGCAGACACACGATAAAAATGTTATGTTTGCTAGGTAAAACTACATTATTTCACCTCTTAATTTATGTTTTTGGATTATAATAATTGTAATTATTGCACCTGATAACGATTTATTTATTTAGCGCACCATTTCACTAATGTTGATGACATATTTTGAGTAAGAGTTATGCCCCTTTCAATGGAGAACATTAAACACTTTTCTCAGCACCATTGTAAATATAATATTTTGCACTGGAACCCAGCACACAATATATTGTGCGTTACAGAAAAAGTACGTAGTGTAGAAAACATATAAACCATACAGGATTAATACCAGATCCTAGACCGAGGTTGGTTGTAACAAAAACACATACATCTGCAATATCACAGTAAAAATGTCAATGTTAAAGCAATAACAGCCGTCGTCCACAGAAATTTTACATGAAGATTTTATGTAATATTTCATTGCATTTACATGCGGAAGATATCTTCTGGTGGTTAACAGAACAAATACAAACGTATCACTAAAATAAGCATGCCAAAGGTAAGCTGTTGTAACTCTTAGTTTTAATCTGACATCATAGAGTAACATTCGGTATTTTTCGGTAAAGATAATCGAATGTCAAGGAAGCATGAGCGATTCAAAGTAGTAAAAGCTTGTATTTATATCATATCAATGCCAAAAAAGAAAAGTATTTTAAGTGAATGTTAATGTACTAGTGGTCAGTTGCAAATTACTATAACGTCCGAGAATTACTCTATCTTATTTCAAGCTTGAAAAACCAAGTTTACAGGTTTAAATCACAATAGATATAGTTTCATGGTCAGAGGTATTCTTAATTGTATTGTTTTTATTGGACAATTTCAAAACGTTCCAAAAGCTGACAGCTCATGTTGCTTTAAGAGTGAAACCTGTCCGAAAGACCATCGTCATTGAAATGTGATTTCCAGACAGGTAATCTACCACAAAAGAGTAATATAAATCTTAATTATTGATTAAGTATTGTTTCCACCTGTGATTTCACAAATTATAATATATTTTATGAATGCATTTTCAAAAGACTGATCACTTGGAGAAATTAAATGCTTAAAAGATCGAGAGGCAGGTGTGCCACAGGAATTAAAACACTTCCCACTGTAAACGGTTAAGTCATGAATAAAGGTAAAAACAACTTTAGCTTTACAAACCAAACTACATATTACAAATCCAGTCTGAATACAAGTTATTATCATAGTTAATCTTTTCCAGGGTACAAATACTACATAGATCTATGCAAAGGTTAACAACTGGATGGCAATGACGTCACAGCTTCTAAGTAATGTACAATAGAAATGATCTGAATAGCTAAATATATGCTTCTGGACACATTACAAAAATGCTGGAAAACTATACATTGCCGAAACTTAATATTGAAAATCTTAACTTCTTATTTTATCATCTTTATCGAGGTTCTTTACTTGACTTCCAAGTTATAGTCAAGTATTTGTAAGAAACCTTGATATATGTTATGTGCATCTTCTAAATCGCTTATAACAAATCAATATGTTTATAACGAATCCACGGATATATCAATATTCATATATTTCAATATTACACTACATCCCGCAATTTTCTGCGTAACAAACAGTTAGTAATAATTTATATATATATTACACTAAAAGTAGTATTTTGTGGTACATATATCATATACTATCGATTAACAAAAATATGACATTTAAATTTCAACTTTCAACTCTTAAACAGTATAACATTAATTCTGAACAAACATTTGCTAAAATCAAAAATGTATCACCACATTTAAGGTTCAAACCTTTACAACACTTTCAAAAATATATTATATTTTACATTGTGGTTTAATCATTTCTGACTTAAAACTCATACCAACACTTGTCTACCCTACAGAAAAATATTCCATTCTGATACCTAGCGATGAAAGATATAATGTCAACCGAATCAGTAGTGGAATAAGTTAAAGATTAATAAACAGGAAATGTACATGTACATTCTCATATCAATTTACCTGCAGAAAGTTTGCATTCAATGACGAAAAGGTAAACTGTCCCAAGAATCAAGTGTCCAGGTAATCACAAATTTTAACATTTGTCTAATCTTGACCGCATTAAAACGATATACCATGGCTCCAGATGAAACCCATAACCCTTTAAACCCTACAAGCCATAATGGACTTGTCTAAGCAATAAAGAGCATACCAACTAGATACTTAGGGATGGAAGGATTATTATTTGGTCGAAAAAGCTTATCTACGAAATGACAAACACTGTTACCATAAAACAGTCAAATTTGTAAGCAAGATACAGACATATTAGCATTTTTTTTAAATGATGGAATTTTTTTTGAAATAAATGAAACTAATGATAATTGTAACAAATTTTCTATGTTCTGAATACACTTGTTAAATCCTTAAAACTTAAGAACTGAAAAGTGAATATCAAAACGCAACATGTTATCAAAATTTTTAAGTACAGAAGACAACGAAACTTGTAAAGGCAAGTAGGGAAATACACATTTGGAATACATAATTGCAAACAAGTGACAAAATTGTATGGATCAATATTAAGTTTACACGTAATTTGTTAAAAAGTATGATTCCTATATAGTTAATTATATAAAAACATGGAATGTGCAACAATGTCCAAAAACATTCACAGGAATCATCGTGACAGGGTCATAGTAGGTATGGGTTAAAACAAACCACTGCCACAAGGAAAATAAAGTCGTGACATGAGTATTAATACAGAGGTACAGAGTTATCACAAGTTCCAGTACAACACTTCCGCTTCTACAGAACACCAGCACGAGCTGTGACGTTGCTTCCGGTTTGAAACTGTTAACAATTTACATTTGAAATGCCAACGTAACATTGTTCAAGATCCACTGGAATATAAGGGTTCTGGTACTGGTCATATCACAAGTCATGTAGTACTTTGGGGAATTGTAGAAGAAAAGGAGATTACTCTGGTAGGAAATGATGTAGTAGTCTGGTAAATTCTGAAGAGATAATTATACGAACATGATTTAATATACAATGCACCCAGTGTTCAATTTTACAGAATGCTGTTACGCCTGTAATAAACATATGAAGTGCAAGAAGATCAAGCCATATACTTTCTCTACAAAAGCAAAAAATGAACTAATTATAGGTATAATGCACAAATATTTCACTCTCAAATTTACTATGTGAAACTTTTAATTTAAGAACTTCATTTACGAAGACAAGATTTATTTCCTATTTAAATTTACTCACCATTGAAATCTATTAATCCATCACCATTTAAATCTGCTTCTTTAAACATTTCCTTGATATCTTCTTCTGATAAATTTTCTCCTAGCCGTCGCATGGTGTATCGCAGTTCATGTTTATCTATAAAGCCATTTCCATCCATATCAAACACTCGGAATGCCTCTAGTTGCTTTTCGTCATCACCTTTCGAACAAGTTGCCGTAGCGCCATCTACTTCCAGATTTTGATTCCATCGTCTCATCATGGTGATAAATTCATCGTACTCTACATAGCCATTTTCTGCAATGTAAATTAAAGTAACACACAAGTTTGAGAATTCATAGTCTGAAACTATATAAAGACAATTAGTCTTATGGTATCATGTCAAACAATACCATACACAATTTTGGTACAGGAAATTTCAGCTGCAAACGTCTATGTTGCTGTACAGATAACAACACATCATAAATCAGTTAAAACAAACAATACATCACAAGTAAGGAGTGATACGAATCCCCTCGAGGGGGCCTCATGATGGAGTGGTTACATCATCGTTCTTTAAACCACAAAGTCTCTCGCCTCTGGTCATTACAGGTTTGAGAGCCGCTAGAACCGACGCTGCTTCTGTGGGAAAATTTGCTTGTTGACTTCCGGGTACAATGTAACCGGGTTCTTACTCCCACCATTAAAAACTGGCTGTCACCATGCATATGACTGAAAAGTTGTTGATTGTTGCGTAAAAACAACATTCAAACAAACAAAAACGAATCCCCTTGGATTTTTACATTTCAGTTTTTACATTTCAAATGCCAAAAATGAATAAGGTAAAATCGGTAAAGAAGACGGAGATATCCCGGATATTGTAATATTGTCATGCTTGAATAAAATGTAAAGAAAACTAAACGTGAAAATTAAATATGATTTTGGCCACGTTTCATACTGACATAACTATGAATTCCAAGCGAGTCAAAAGTGTTCGTTTATTTCGACACGGCATCATTTCCTCCTTTGTATTTGTCTACTTATCACTATGTTTATATATTGTATCATTTATTTCCAAACTTCATAATACTTTGTCCCCTACCCGTGAATCAACTATTTAGTCAATGCAATACCATATATTATCCAAAACTTGACAGACTGAGGCAGTCAAAGCCTATAGCTCCTCCCCCGTTTAATTGGTATGAGACTGAAAAGTGATCGAGAAATGCAAGTGGTCTCTACTAACGACAGTGCTATCTAAAATGATCTCATAGCGCATGCTTAAATAGCATAGTAATTCGGAATGACAGAACATGATTAGATCCTGTGTTTCTATTATAGAAGTGATTGAAATCAAACTAATTTTCTACAGAAGGAAGTTCATTTGTGTACTTATGGCCCTAAAGCCATTTTACGTAAAATCTGTACATCGTGACCGAATATAAATTGAGGCTAAGCACTGAATGCTCTCCAATCATTTATCATTCTAAGTTTTGGTGCAGAACGCCTATGAATCACTCTCAGTTGTAAGACGCCATCCAAAATACATAGATGTAATTTTATATTTTCAGGGATTCGCTCTTCATTGTCGGGAGGTACATTTAGTTATCTTAAATACAGAGCACTGGGTTACAACCATGACAACGGTACATGATGAGTTGTACCTACTTCAAACATTATCCCCAAAAGTTTAATAGTTGGTACGAAGCTAGTCGAAGGGTAAATACTTTCATCCAAGGATTAACAGATTCAAATTATACCCAGTTCTTAACTAATAAAACTTCCTAATGGAAGTGATACAATCAGAGACATAGCAACTCAAACATGATATTGCATTTCGTGTAAATTTGTAACCACTGCTATGATTAATGTTAAAACATTTGGGCGCTTCAAAAAGAGTTAGAACATATTAAGAGAATAATTGGGGTGTAATTTATGTATTATAAGTTTTATCCTGAAGATACGCACTACTCTGACCAGACATAGACTTGTACGGTCAAAGAATAAAATCAAATAGAGAGAGAGAGATAACAAGAAACGACAACTCTGTATGATACAGTATACGAGGCATGCAAAGAATACATAAGATTTTATTGTTGTTCTTCATATAATTCATAATGGATACTCAGACCATTTGTAATTTTGTGAATGTCTCCTGATGGTAAGTATGTCCTTACCGCGTACTTGCAATAAAATATGATCATTTACTACTCAATTAATGTAAATTTAGAATAGCAAAATCGCTGTTTTTAAAAGCAATAAATATTTCCAATAACTCAAAGGTCTTCCTCGGAGTACAATTTTGTGTTGATTAGATATGTTTGCTGCAGGCAAAGAACTAGGGATAGTACCCTTCTACATGTTATGTATTGATTGTGAACAGATAAATTTCATATCGAAAATAATACAGTTGTGGATTACAAACAGTCGATGACTTAAACATATTTCACAATTATCAAATGACAAGGTGCGGCTTCCAATACTTTGTAGGAAGGATAATAAAATGATAATAATAGATTAAACCATTGCGTGGTTTTTTGTTTTTTGTTTTATTATTATTAATTGTAAATTTGGAGTTATAGATCATGTTTCTTAAATTACCGATGGAGGCGTTATATGTTTTAACAAAGAGGATAGGAACGGTTTCTGAATTATAAGCAAGCGTATGGAGTTAAAGTACACACTCACTCTCTCTCTCTCTCTCTCTCTCTCTCTCTCTCTCTCTCTCTCTCTCTCTCTCTCTCTCTCTCTCTCTTTAAAATACATCTGATATATTATCTTTCACAAGTCCTTTAAAAACGTCGAAAATGTCGGATTTACAAATACACACAAACTGTTGTATATTGATTTATATATATGGCTGTAACAAATTTTATAAATAACACAATAAGAATGTATTGAATACCAAAACATACAAGTCTGATGACGAAACAAGAACAAATACACACCAATTTAGTAGACTGAATTTTGATTTGTAAAACAATACGCCCTTTTTTCTTGGCATACGAGAATGCAATGAAATGCGATTCCACAGTAATAAACTGACTTGTTGCCGAGCAACAGATGAATTAATATTATATAAAAGTTTGCATACACATAAATTAATGCAAGATATGCACGTGTCTTATTAGGAATATTAACAGTCATATCACATGCAATTCTTCTATGTATACCTACTATTAGGTATTTATGGCGACGGAGTAGTTGGAGCATCTCGTTTTAAAAGTGCCCATTCAAAGCGTTTCATACACAATCAATTATTGTGTCAATTATTATGTCAAACTATTTGCTATCATAAATGTTTTTATTTACTAAAACTGTTATTCATGCGTTTTTATTTTTAAAAATATGCATCAACAATTACTGTACAAGGTTATAATAATTCATACCTTCTAAAACACTTTGAAAGGTACGTATACTAACTTTATTAAACCAAAATAGAAAATGTCCAATGTGACTAATTCATGTACCACGTGATAACCGATAACGTTTGTGCGGTACTAGTATCTCCAGTGGTGATGGAACGTAAACCTATGTACTCTTCCCGCTGAAATGACGTTACCGCGGGATATTTTCTGCTAGCATTATTCCATCACTCATAGAAACAATAGTCCCGCACAAACGTTATCGGGTATCACGTGGTACATGAATTAGTCCCATTCACTGCTTTTTCAGTAGTTCCATATACATTCATATTTGTACACCGATTTCTTTCATAAAAACAGGTAAAACATCGATTTATATATTTTTAGATATGTATAGTATAATTATTATTGATTTAATTCAATATAATTATGTCGAACAAAAACATAGATTTACGTCAAAATAAGGAAGTAGTAACTGAACTGGATAGGTTACATGACCAATATGTACTAGTACCAGCAGACAAAGCCTCAAATAATATAGTTTTTATTTGTAAGGCACATTACTATAATTGTTTATTAGAAGAACCTGGGTTTAATACGAATTCTGGAAATCCTACATACACACGTAGCTCACTTTCAAAGGACGGGATCCTTCAAAATCGCGTGTCCGTATTACGCTCATTTGATATACCTAAAACGGATACCGATTTCGAGCTACCACATTTATACTGGATACCTAAACTTCATAAAACCCCATATAAGCAAAGATACATAGCAGGATCCAGCAAATGTTCTACCAAACCTTTATCTTTACTCCTTACCAAGATATTGACAGCCATTAAGGAGAAACTTCAACAATACTGTACAGTTGCTTATTCCAGAAACGGTGTAAATCAGATGTGGATACTTGAAAAATCTAAGCAGCTTTTAGAAAATTTGAAGGCACACAATTTTTCTCGAATTCACAGTATCAAAACTTATGACTTCTCTATTCTTTACACTACTATTCCACATAAAAAATTAAAAGAAAGACTTTTCAGCATCATAGACAACTGCTTTTTCACTAAAGGTGGTACCCAAAAATTTAAATATCTAGTGATCAGGATACTTATTTCGTCAAACACCACTCTGATTCTACACATAAATATACTGAAGTTGATATAAAAAACATGCTGGAATTTCTAATAGACAATATATTTGTAATGTTCGGAGACGTGGTCTTTCAACAAACTGTCGGCATTCCTATGGGAACCAATTGTGCTCCTTTATTGGCCGACCTGTTCCTTTATTCATACGAAGCAGACTTCATTCAGAAACTGCTGAATCAAAAGAAGAAAAAGTTAGCGGTGTCCTTTAATTTGACATTTAGATATATCGACGACGTTTTGTCAATTAATAATGACAATTTTCATACATATGTCAATGCGATATATCCCAGCAAACTAGAAATTAAAGATACAGCGGAATCAAGCACACATGCTTCATACTTAGACATTTTACTTAATATAAACACAGACGGGAAATTAGCAACTAAGCTATACGATAAACGCGACGATTTCGGCTTTCCCATCGTAAATTTTCCACATTTAAGTAGTAATATCCCTCAGTCACCCGCATATGGAGTTTATATTTCACAAATGATCCGATATGCCAGGGCGTGCACAACATATGAAAATTTCATATACAGAGGTAAACTACTCACTGACAAATTATTGACACAGGGATATCGAAAACCGCGTTTAATGTCAACGTTCCGCAAATTTTACGGTCGGTATAATAGTCTTGTTTTCGACTACTCTGTTTAACTAAGTGAAATGTTGAGTTGCCTTTTCGTTGGCGGTTGTTGAGACGTCTGTGCCAATTTTGACGAGGATACACTCCTCACTTGGACTTGACTGTGGACTCACGGCGGGTGTGACCGGTCGACAGGGGATGCTTACTCCTCCATGGCACCTGATCCCACCTCTTGGTTTCCAGAGGTCCGTGTTTGTCCATTTTTACCGGATTTGTATCTATGTCCTGGACATTCTATTGATTTATACTTTGGTATCTGAAATTTTTTATATTCTAGAAATGACACAAGCAAGTCAAAACTTATCTCATCACTCCTCGAACAGCGCTAGGTACAGGACATAGGAAGTCACTGTAGGCGAAGTTTACGTCAGTTTACCATATGGCGCCTGTTGAGCTTTCACTAGGTACACTAGTGCCGTGATATTTTTTCATCAAACCTTTTAACTGAAAACATGTCGAGAGTGGTGAACATTAAATTGCAAGAACATATTCCGATTGCCAGATCCCTAAATATAGACTGCATCAAATTAAAACATTTCACAGTACTGTCACCAGTTTCTTCTCCTTTGCTATGAAGACCTGGAGGTCCTTAGTCTTAAACTTGAGGACCACACTTACGACACTGCATAGACCAACGTTACTGTTGTATGCGCCATTATTCATCTTTATAGATTTTATTTGAACATATGCGAAAATTCATTAACATTTGACTTACTATAGCGCTGATAGAACGGTCCTGAGTTTTGTCGTAAATTCAAAAAACTTAAGCCCTATGACTTAGAACTTCAGGCGGCTTGCTAAAACCGGGTCCCATACCCCTATTATTTTTAATTTCAGTGTTGCATGTAACAAGAGTGAAATATCAAATAAACTGATCTTACCATTTGTATCAGCATTCTTGATCATCTCTTCGACTTCAGTTTTGGAATAGTTATGACCTAGGGTACGTAAGACACACCCTAATTCATCGCTGGATATCTTCCCATCATGATTCTTGTCAAAAAGTTCAAAAGCTTGCTTCATGTCTGAAAGATGAAACAAAATGAATTAATATAGATTTTACCTTTATCCTAATTTTACTCTAAACTAGCCTCATTAAAAGGCGATTCCATGACAACTGTGAGGGTATTCCTATATTAGCTTTGTAGTAATTGGAATGTCATTGTTGTAAAATCCCTCAACTGGTTGATTTAGAAAATATAGACATTTTGCCCTATTTGACTGTGGACTCACGGCAGGTGTGACCGGTGAACAGGGGATGTTTACTCCTCCATGACACCTGATCCCACCTCTTGGTTTCCAGACATCCGTGTTTGTACATTTTTACCAGATTTGTTTCTATATCCTGGACATCCAAAAGATTTATACTTTGGTATCTGAGGTGTTTTATATTCCTTATTCATTTACAATTTGACGGTTTTAATCTGGCAAAGATGTTATAAGGAAGACACTATAATATTATGCTTCTTTTGGTTTGATTCAAGGATATACAAATCTCAGATACCAAAGTATAAAACTTAAGGATGGCTAGGATATAGATACAAATCTGGTAAAAGTGGACGAATACGGACATCTGGAAATCAAGAGGCGGGATCAGGTGCCATAGAGAAACTAAGTAACTACTCAAAGCCTTTGCCACTCGTCAGTGAGACAGAAATGTCTATTGAGTGTGTCTTTGTCATTCTCTTTATTACCATTACATTTCAACAATCCTGAACACTATAGTCCATTTCACTCCATCTACACATGAAGCCGAGTAGACAGGATATGGAAACAAACCTCTGAAATTCTTGTGCGATCGGGGATAGAACTAGGGAGTAATAGATTTTCAATTCTTAAAGGAGGACTTTTACAAATTTCTGTTACAATATTTTCCCAAAATAAAACATTTTATAACTAGTAAAATATTCCCCACTGCATCGTTTTAAAACGTCCATTCCAAGTTAAGACATACTGGGTTAACGAGAGTTATACCACGGAGGCCTCTTTGGGATATCAATTTGAATTTGAATGTTGTTTTACGCCAAACGCAGTCATTTTCCAGGTTTTCAGTCATATGGTGGTGGTGAGGTTTTAGGGGTGGAGGAAAGAACCTGTTACAATGTCCGCGGGTAGAGATCGTCGGCCTTCCGAAAGTAAACCGGCAAACTCACAAAATTAGCTTAGATTTCAGCGGGTCTCGAACCTGCGCTGACTAGAGGTAACAAACGTCATAGATTAAAGCCCGATGCTCTAACCACTCGAAAAAGGAGGCCGCTAGGATATTCATATCAACCAAATTTATAGTCCTCGATTGCAATTTTGTGTTTAGGTTGACCCACACCCACACGCATTCCCCTATTTTCTAATCCTGAAGTTATGATTGCATGTGCATGGTTGAAATACGTTAGATAGCAGAATGTTATCTGTATTCAGAAGTTTGGAACATTTTGTCTGACCTTGAACAACATGCTCAGTCAAAAGCATATTTTCTATATACTTAAACAGTAATTTGAATAACAAATATTTTGAATTTCAACATCAGTTAGTCTTTTCATGAACGTTTGGCTAAGTTCGAGTATTGCCTCCCACAAGGTGATGTTCTGCCACGCTAGGGTAAAATATAACTAATCTTTTTGATCTCCGACATTTTATCAACTGCCAAAGAATAATGATGCAGCTCATAAGAAGGCACAACGAAAAACAATATTTTCTAGAATCTCATTATACTTCTGAGCCCCAGTTTTCTCTTTGAGGGTCACATAACTGTATTATGAACAATTAAACTTGAAGGAAATAAGATGTGGAAGTGGTAAAAAATGACTTTTGATGGTGGAATCCTAGGTGTGTTTTGGCAGTATACACACATTACATATCTTGTATGATTACAAAGCATTCTATTGTGTCGTCTGCTTATAAAACGCTTCATACGGGATTACTGAGTTGCATGCTCCACAAAGAGTTATCTGATTAAGATGTTAGACAAATGCCTCAATATTTTGATTGTTCAACAATCACCCCTAAAAACAATGAACTCTACTAATGAAATATTTCATCAGTAGAGTCGATTTGGATAGATCCAAATTTGCCTTTTGTGGTGAATGATATCAAGTTTGTGGCACCATCAACTGGAAAAGGGGTACACGAAATTCAGATATCTGCTATGCAATTTTACCAGTACAATTTGGGTTCTTTATCTCACCATACTTTCTATGTACTAAACATGAGTTTGATGTGAAAACGTGCGATTTATATTTCCAAAGCCGAACACAAGGGACAGGAAATATTTTAATTTCACCCATAGTTCCTTCTAGTTTTGAAATCAAAACCGTCCCATTCCGCGTTTGAAGTAAATGTCAGAAGCAGTTTAAACACTGCACGTTATGCCATCCCTGACACTAAAGAACTTCATAAATATATCTAGAAATCAGGCAATAACAGACAGAAGTAGACATACAAGCGATAAACTAAACAAAGATCCGATTCATTATGTTAAAGTCATTTTCGTATCCGAGTTCAACTATTAGAAAACCTTTGCACTTGTGAACCCCTACTAAGACGTGTAATAGCTGATGGCTACAGATATAAACACATCAAAATCTCAAGATGTTTAGAGCAGACGATTGAATGAGGAGTATCATCTGGTGAAACATAAGTGTGCCCGCTGATGCGCTCGGATAAAAGTCCTCAGCACTAGAATTATCTACCGTTCAGAGAGGTCAAAAGGTTATTACGAATGACGATAGTAGATACAATCAAAGCAAACAATTTTCGTAATGCATCGCATATGTGGTCAGGTAATGTATATTGACGTATACAGCTAATGTTGCCAAATTTATTGTAATGTCAAAGGTTATATATTAATTATAAATCATATGTCACAAACTGATGCGATGCCAAATAAACTCGACACTTAAAATTACATTACGTAAACTACATTCATTCGTTTGTGTAAACAAGGAATTCTATGAACCAGGTGTCACATACAAAATAATACCTGTAGTTATCCAAGGATACACCCAGGGGTATCAAAATATAAAAATCTTTAGGATATAGGTACAAATCTGGTAAAAATGGACAAACATGGGCTTCTTGCAATCAAGAGATGGGATCAAGTGCCATGGAGGAATAAGCATCCCCGGCCAACCGGTTACACCTGCCGTGAGTCCACAGTCAAATCAAAATGAAATACGTGAGGAAGGATTCCTCGTCACAATTTGTACAGACGTCTCAACAACATCGTACAGGTAAATCAGTGAAACAAGACTAATAAATGGCGAACCTTTCGAATTTCCGGTTTCATTTAGCATCTTCGGATTCATTGATATAGAAAGAATGGTGAGGCAGATACGCGTTTTTATATAAAGTAAATGAAACATTACTTACATCAACAATAAAGAAAATTCAGATTTAAAGTAACGACACTACCCTGCGATTTTAACATGGGAATGGAGAGTAACATTGATGTCCGTCCTTTTATAAACTTCGAGAACAATGGAGACATACCCCAGGCATTTAATTTACAATCAAACTTGCATTAAATGCCTCTGTTTAAAGGTCACCAGCCTCTGAAGCGAATTATGACGTAGAATGTAACTTCATTATCCGACATTTTACAAAAGAAACCGTCAAACCATGGGGAAAAATGACAACAAATTTAACCGTCAAACCATAGAGAAAAATGAAAACGAAATTATTTTCAATCACAAATATTTAACTTTAACGTCAGTTATAGAGAAACTTGACGTTGAATGTGACGTCAATTTCTGGTCTTCGATATTACCCGTTTCACTTAATTCGGGAATCAACGCAAGCAGTAATTTTCTTTATATTTCTTGCATTTTGCGGAGAAAACATTTGCCCCTCGAACAATTAACCGCGTTTGGCAGCTACTTTCTAAAATGTGTTAATTGCGTACGATTATTGATAGCAAGCTAGCATTTTCGCAAGTTGAAATAAAAAAAGAAACTTTGAGATGGCCCCAACCTCAAGATAGAATGCAATGTGTTAAGAAAATATGAATCACCAGTTTATTTATAAAACAAATTGCTAAGTATAGTAACGCTGAGTTGCTGAGTTTACAAGAATAGGAAATCAAAGATAATATGTTTCAGAGCATCAGCTGACAAAGATATTTCCAAGATAATCATTTTAGACTTTTATTTCTCTGTGTATACATAAATTCAAAATGATTCGGAAAGGTTGGGAGGGCCGGGTCGTAAACGTGCTCTTTCAAATAATTTCAGGCAATTTGGATTATTTTTTGTTCTATCATAAAATGAAACAATAAATAGAAATTATTTACTTGAGATATAGCACTACATTATGTCGGAAATTGCATCCTGAAATCCGACATACACCTATCATGTTGTAACTTCTGAATTTACTTGGTGGGTGTAAATACAAAACACAACTTGACACAACGGTGAAATTCGGTAAGACTTCATTTTAATACACACGCAAATGTTACCCAAAAGATTAAAAAAAATTAACATCCATGAATTAATTTCTCGATATATGTCATTTGGATCATTCAAGAAAATCTCAAAGAAACATTTAATAATCACCGCATGTCATTATGTTCTGGTAAAATTTGGCTGCAAAAAATAATTAAACTGTCTGTTAAAGGTTGTGCGTTCTTTGTAAAGATCATATTTGAATTACATACAGTTACATCAAACTACAGGTTTTCATTTTGTTATCAATGTTGTTTCACGTCAAGGTAGTTAATTTCAATTCATAAAAAAATCTTATATACCTCAAACACAAGGTTACAAGACAAAGACGTGACCCTGCAGCAAATGATTCAGTTAGGGTTTTGATATTGGTAAACTCATTCATCCCTATAGACACTTTTAGACTGGACTAAGTCATTGATTTATGGAAGAGTGCATTGTTTTTCAGGGGATGATGACTCGGTCTTCAGCTGTATATTGTGTCAAACGTTTAATGAAGTACTGATGGATATTCCATTAAAATACCACAATTAGATATACAACAGTCTTAACACGAAAAACAATTGCGGATCCCAACCAACATGGGAGATGTCCGGAAACAATCTGCGTCCCCTACTAGCATGCCACACTCGATGTTCCATGAAAACCTCCCCAGATCGTTGAAAATGTCAAGTTAGATTGAAAATGCACACCAATATTTAACTGTCAAGATGTATGTATTTCTATCATAGATCAGTGTATAATCCCATTCGCTATTTTTGCTGCCTGGTATACAATTATATTGTATTCAGTATCAAGTGTCAAGGGTCATGAAGCAGCTTTTAATTAACATTATATAATGAATATCATATAATGGATAAATGTCAAAAATCAAAGTCATTCTGGAGGAAATTATTCTTATATCTGTGTATATGTTTTCGTGAATCTGTTATCTCATGTCCATATCAAATACTCTCGAATGTAAAAGGAATATAACATGACCTATGTTTTAAGCGGAGTGATATTTTTCAGACATTCTAAATTCGATTACGTATGAAGTGTGATTTGAAAATTTTAATCTTGATGTTGAACATGAATTTGCAAATGACCCGTCAGTATAATGCGCTGTTAATCGCCTACCATATTTGTGCTTTTGACTTCCGTCTCTGTGTAGGCTGACGACAACATAAATGGTTTGATCCTTCAGATACCAAGGTATTGATCCCCACGATGTCCAGGAGACATTTGTTTAAACTTTGAAAACTGTTTAAACGACTACTCTCATTATAAATTGATGATAGGACATAATGTCGTTGGTCTAATTGTCAGTGTGAGATCCGTGTTTGTCTAATGTTCAACAACAGCAAAAAATTAATTAAAATATAAAACAAAAATTAAAAAAGAATAAAAAAGAAAATAAAAAATATTTTTGTTTCCTCAAATTTGGTATGATGATTTGTATCATTAACACGATAAGTTTCAATAAAAGTAACAGTTGGCAATATTTACCAGACATTGCCAGTATCATTGGTTACCGGGAGAGGGGGGTAGTGTTTCTCCCGACACACCATGTTCCCATGCTTATCTTTAAACTAGTTTTAGCTTGTCGTTATCAGTCACAACTTCTATAAAACGAATCGAAGACCAGTATTCCATGGCCCAGCACCATAACATTTGAAAATTTAGTCATGTTTGAGAAAATACTCAACTTGGCTTGCTCAGCCAATCGGAAAAGATTTGCCAAAGTGGCAAAACATGGCACCATTTTGGAGAAGATGAAGGAATTATAAAATAATAAAGTTAATTTCTGATATATATGTGAGTGGGTTCTGCCGTTGACTGCACTAGCTGATAAGTGAAGATGAAAGGAGGAAATCGCCTCAACTATAAATTTGCAAGAACATAGTATCGCTTTCTTATAGCCCACCAATAACGCAAGTTTTGTAAACAAAAATGCAAGACGTATATCGCATTATATATCTCTTTTGGTTTGTGTCGATTAGAATTATTGCTAGTAAAACGAAACTTAACATAAAGCAGAAATTGTACAGATTGAACGATTTATTTCATAATTAAAGATGGTGACGTAATTTCCCAGCATGCCTATCGACCCAGAAAGGGGAAGAAGTGCAGTTCCACGGTCACGTGCATAATGTTATATTAAACACTTCAAAAGAAAGTTTAAAAACGTGCATATTAGACTTGAAGGCGTTTCAGAGACGTTGATCAATGAATTGAAGACATTTTGGTATTTCAGTTAGATATATGTAATTATGCATCCATTAACGTACGCCTGTAGGTAAGAACTTCGAGTTCAAATTTCTGCTGAACCTATTCTATTGATGATCTCAGACTTATTCTAAATAAAGTACCTATATTTTAATCATCGTGATCATTACGGCAAACGTGAAATCTACTGTCAAACACTCTAAGAAGAGCCGAATAATGATATTGTCTGGGATATAAGCTTTGGATTAGGCTCGGGCTGAACATATATATATATATATATATATATATTATCATCCTATGACTTTGATCTTGCCTCAGTCCAGATCTCCAACACTTCTCGTTCCCGAAGCACTTAATTTCCTAGTACGTTGAATACCATTTTCAATATATTTTAACATTACAAACCAGAGTATGACACGGTATCGCACACAAACACACCTGGTGTCTGATAAAAACAGGAGTTACGTTATTCTTAGATCTTGTCTCACAAGGCGGTAGTATTACAGGCTACGATATTTGCTATGAACCACAAATTAGTGATAAGTTAAATTTAGATTTCTTGGTGTGTGTGAAATGTGCTGCATTTCAACACTGCGGGTTGGAATGGATGGTAACTTGGTATAAATTAGTGTTAATTTATTGTGTGTTTAGGTGCTTTGTGCATGCCTGTTTGCTGATAAAAAGAACAATTTAGACTTAATATATGCGTATATCCACAACTTTGTTCACGTCATTCCCTATCTGCGTTGTGTATGCACCTTTGTGGCTAAGGTGCCTATTATGTGAGTGCAGAGGTTTCTGAGAGAATAAAGTATATTAAAGACATTCATCCTATATAGCCTGTATTAATCCTATATGATGTAGCATGAAATGGAAAAAAAATTTAAATCTCAGATACCACAGTATAAATCAATAGAATGTCCAGGACATAGATACAAATCCGGCAAAAATGGACAAACACGGACCTCCGGAAACCAAGAAGCGGGATCAGGTGCCATGGAGGAGCAAGCACCCCCTGTCGACCGGCTACACCCGCCGTGAGTCCACAGTCAAGTCCAATGAAATACGTCAGGAGTGTTTCTCGTCACAATTGGTACAGACGTCTCAACAACCGCCAACGAAAAGGCAACTCAACATTTCACTTAGTGAAACAGAGTAGTCGAAAACAAGACTATTATACCGACCGTAAAATTTGCGGAACGTTTACATTAAACGCGGTTTTCGATATCCCTGTGTCAGTAATTTGTCAGTGAGTAGTTTACCTCTGTATATGAAATCTTCATATGATGTACACGCCCTGGCATATCGGATCATATGTGAAATATAAACTCCATATGCGGGTGACTGAGGGATAACGTCGTCGATATATCTAAATGTCAAATTAAAGGACACCGCTAACTTTTTCTTCTTTTGACTCAGCAGTACAGAGAGAGAGAGAGAGAGAGAGAGAGAGAGAGAGAGAGAGAGAGAGAGAGAGAGAGAGAGAGAGAGAGAGAGAGAGAGAGAGAGAGAGATGATTTTCTGAGGTGAAGTTGTATCTGGGGCTTAAATTATGCCTATTTTAAGAACACTGCTAACAAAAAACTACATGAGTCAGATTTAATATCTCGCATTTCTTCAAGCTACAAATTAACACCCCTAAAGACACATTTGGACTGGTCTAAATCAATGATTTACAGAAGAGTCTATTGTGTTTCAGGGGTTGATGAGCTATTGTTTGATCGGGATCAGACATCTGCAATAACGAGTATACTACGGTCCATAAACAAAAAGTCAAAACTACAGGAGATCTATTCCTGAAATGTAATTGCACGTGAATAGATGTGCATATTGTTTTCATGTTCAAAGGGTTTCTACACTGATTGTTTTACTCTGGAAATCAAATTATACTTATTGATTGAAATTACAGGAATGCCCCACTGTCTGGGAGAATGAATAAAAAAAGAAAACTACTATCAACCATGCCGATTTTTTGTTTGTTTTGGAAACATAAAACAGAGCAGCATTTAACTCCGTTTAAGTATGGTAGGTAAAAGTCCGGACTTTGTCGCACTGTTATAATCTTTTGTACATTATATGTTGTGGTAAATTTTGCCTTTATTTTCTCTTGATATTTGAGAATCGTGGTTTATGCTAATTGCAGTTATTAATTGTTGGGTTGATTTTCTAAGTTGGTTATTAAATGGAGCCATTTATGTTATATGTAATTATTAAGACTGAGTTAAATGTCTATCATGGTGATTCATATATATTGAGAATCATGATGTGCAATTCAGAATTAAATCAACTAGTCAAGAGTTTTATGTCGATTCATATTGAGACTCGTTTTATACATTTTCTCATAATATAAAAAAAATCTCAAATACCAAAGTGTAAATCTTTAGGATGTCCAGGATATA
This sequence comes from Atrina japonica, assembly GCA_030159075.1. Taxonomy (NCBI): domain Eukaryota; kingdom Metazoa; phylum Mollusca; class Bivalvia; order Pterioida; family Pinnidae; genus Atrina; species Atrina japonica. The sequence continues at coordinate 21,367 of BROG01000203.1, forward strand.
AATACAAATCTGGCAAAAATGGACAACACGGACCTCTGGAAACCAAGAGATGGTATCAAGTGCCATGGAGGAGTTAACATGCCCCCTGTAGACCGGTCACACCCGTCGTGAGTCCACAGTCAAGTCCAAATGAAATACATCAGGAACGAATCCTCGACACAGTTGGTTTTGTTTGTTGTTTATTGTTAATTAATGTCCAACTCAAGAATATTTCATTCTTATGGAGGCAGCACCACATGCCGGTGAAGGGCTTCAAATTTTGGGCTATGTTCGGCACCTACAGCCGTTGAGTAGTGAGGGTTGTTTAACGTGCCGACAGCTACTGCGTCACAATTGGTACACAGTTCCCAACAACCGCCAACGAAAAGCCACTAAACAATTCACTTACTAGATATAATAGTGAGACAGAGTAATCGGACAGAAGACCGTAAAATTTGCGGAACGTTAACATCAAACGCGGTTTTCGATATCCCTGTGTCAATAATTTGTCAGTGAGCAGTTCACATCTGTATATGTTAATGTGTTGAAGAAGCCCTGGCATATCGGATCATAAACTCCATATGCGGATGACTGTGGGATATTACTACTTATTTGTGGAAAATTTACGATGGGAAAAGTCGAAATCGTCGTGTTTATTGTATAGCTTAGTTGTTAATTTCCGTCTGTGTCTGTTGTAAGTAAAATGTATAAGTATAAAGCGTGTGTGCTTGATTCTGTTGTATCTTTAATTTCTAGTTCGCTGGGATATATCGCACTGACATATGTATGAAAATTGTTGATTTTATTGTCTGTGTTATCACATATAACACATTAAGATATGCTATGATACATACGAAGCCAATCGTTTTTGTGTAAATCAACACTAAGAGTCGTTTATATATTTTCCAGTGAGTTTGTATTTTGGAGTGTTGATTCATACTTGTAATTCTTTTTACAGTAAAGATTCAGTTAGGTGTTTTGTATGGATTCATATTGAGAATTATTTTCTGTATTTTCTATGGTGTATATTATTAACAGTACCATTAACAATACCAAACTTTAAAATAGAGGTCAAAACAAAAACTCAAGACAGACGATCATTTCTGTTAAAAAGACTATCAGTTGAGCTTAAATTTAATATAAATTTATTTATATTTCCGAAAAAAAAATTGTACACGTAATATAGAACTGGTATTTCTATGATGAATCAGATGAAGAATTATGATTTCTATTTTTAGAAATGATTTGCCAAAGTTGGGTAAATATTTTAGACTTAGGTAAATCATAAGATGTATGGTTCCAGGCCTTGATTTAAGTCATGTTAAACAGACAATAATTGATCATTTTGGTTTAATCTACAACATAAACCTCTATAGATGTTTCTAATTGTCAGAGTTGTTGGCCATCTTTGAAAACTGTGACAAACTTCCGGTATGACGGTGTACCTCTACTCTGTCCATATGTTTATTGTATCTGTAAATTAACATGGGTTGGTAAGGATGTGAAAATGAGAAAGAATAGTCAATTAACAAAGATGATCAAGCAATGGTTAACATACCGTGGTTTTCCTTGTCCGTGAAGCCGTTTGGAAGTTTATGCCCATGATGTTTGTGATCAGCGCTGTTCATTTCAATACCGTTTTGTTCTTTCGATCGAGAGTGTTTCCTCTTGGATTTAGGACTCAGTCGAATCAATTTTTTACACTTTGTGGACTGGAAAAGAGAAAAAATACATTCATAACAATGGTGATTTATATTCTCATTACATTGGAAAATCGTGACAAATGCTAACAACAATCGAACTCGTCTTCGATGTCATCAACATAAAATTACATACCAAAGTCGTTAAAGTTTGAAGAAATAGCTGTCCTTTGACGGACACCAAAAATGTTGTACACAGACAAACAAGGCAAATGGTCAATCAAATGGACAAAAAATATAGAATCTCCCCATCTTTTACCTAGGGCGTAAAATAAAAATAGATCTATAATGCATTAAGAGTAAACTTCACGTTTTGATATAATTCCTGGTTAATCAAAATGTGAAATAAATGACAAATAGGATTTATGAAGCTCCTTTACATAGCAAATCTAAGGAATTATCTTTATTTAACAACAGCATTGCTACTGATATCGCCATTGTCACATTCTGTCAGATGTTTCTTTATATTCGATATATCAAATGATTATGTTTTAAACATAAGAACTCTGCAAACGGCGATCCAGTTCTTATCAATATTGATGGTATCTTTCTGTGTAGTACAAATACATAATACATGCAATATGTTTAAATATAGCTACTCTTCAAGTCAATACATAAAACTACAGACGCCAAAAACACTATCTGAAAGGTCATTCGCAGTTGGCTAGCGAGATTACAAATTTACGACTACCGTCGAGCGAACACATTAAACGGATGCGTGTTATACAACGAGAAAATTTATCAATATATCGTAACTGCTTTTCTTGTTGTGGATTATTCCAAGTTTACGATTGCAATAAATACTAATATAACTCCACTGAACTCTGATACATTAATAACAAGTATTGTCCATCTCTTTGAAGAAATATATGACGCGCGCAACAATATGAAACTACAATAAAGAGTAGAAATTGGATTACACTTCCGGAAAATACAAATTATCGGTTACATAATGATTTAAATATAGCATATGTATTGGCGCAATTTGTAATCTGTTCAGTAATAATGGCGGATGTAAATATAAATATTTAATATGTTTGGATAGACTTTGAATCTGATTTATCATTTTGCTATCGAAGCAGATATGCGCACTCCACTGTGCGGAGAGAGAGAGAGAGAGAGAGAGAGAGAGAGAGAGAGAGAGAGAGAGAGAGAGAGAGAGAGAGAGAGAGAGAGAGAGCACATAAAAACTTTCCAGACAACGCTCAATATATTCTAGGAGCCAAACTTGGACAGGAAGGTGATAACAGACATGGTCGCCATAGATCAAATGACAAAACACATAAATCATTCATTAGTTAATTCAGTTACAGTATCCAAACAAAATCTGCAAATTCGCCCTATGGTTGTCGGGTTAGCTTTATAATGGAGTTTGTCAAACTTACAGACATATACACAGATAGAAGGCCAAGAACTCGACAAAGTATATTATGTCAAAGCAAATCCATATATGGATCAATTCCTCTCACTAATTGTATATTTCATTTAAACATAGCAGACTGTTGTAAAACAAAAATGGCAAAAACTTAAGATTCTCTGCCTCAGTCTAACACGGATTTAAGTCTCACTGGACAATATATATTTTCATTCTATATCCCACTCGCGTTTTCCATTTACTTAGATGAAAAGGTAAAATCTTCTACTAATACGTCCGGGACTGGTTTTAAGGTTCCGGGACTACTTTTATGTAATATTCATACGCCCTCTAACGTGACACATTATTGTAATTTGTTGTGAATTGAATGAACTATTTGAAATCATAATCAATGTTACACTGATAGGTATATATAATTTAAAAGTAACTGAGTATATGTATCGGAATATTTACGCTCTCGTTCTTAATGCGCAGAAGGAACTCGCAATCTTAATGCGGAGAAGGAACTCGCAAGCTAGGTCTTTTTCGCGCTTAGAAGTCGGGCTTAAATGCAAAAGTAATTTAACATGTACATTTCAATAACTGATACATAGATATCTGTACGTGTGAGCCAACAAAACATTTGCTTTTGTTGGTTTTTTTTTAAGGAAAACAACATTGATGTTACAAGTGCCATCTACTAAAAGGTTTGTCTCTTTTAAAAATGTTGATTTTCTGTCTTAGCTGTGTATGATGACGTTAGGATACAACATTAGAAGAAAATGAAACTGATTTCTTAATAAAAGCTTTTTTGCAGAGTTTTTATAGGCTATATACTCGACGTCAGATTTCTTTTATACATGTATCATAAATATTGATCCATGTGAACCAAGACTGCGATAAATATTCTCTGGCGTAATGTTACATCCGACTAATTCTTGAAATATAAATAGATCTCTCTTATTTCACAAGAAATCTGTACTTTTTGCAAAATAACTCAGTTAATGAAAATCATTTTGATTGCTTTCGCGAGGGCGTTCGATATTTTCCTGTGTTTGTTTAGTATAACCTTTGCGATTACAGACTTCTCCTAAACACACTTTATCTGACTGATCTTCAGCGGAAAATCTGTTTCATTATTTTCATTCTTAAACAATTTTATTTATTTACTGATAGGATCCCCCTAATTATTAATCAGGAAGACCCAACTGGACGTCACATACAAAGGACTGTTCATGATTTCAAGATAAAGGGAGCGAAACCATAGAATATATTCGCGGAAGCAGACATGCGCACGCCACTATGTAAACACGCGCAGAGAGAGAGAGAGAGAGAGAGAGATTCATGATGCATGAATTCGACAATAACAATTTTTGCTTAGTCCGTAGTACAATGCCTTATCCAAGGGACAGTCTAGGAAACCGATTTTTATTTAGTTTTAAATTATCAGCTGATATATGAAAGGCATTGGTGTATGATTGTCCGTCGATATACTAGCTTTGTAGATCGCCGACATGACCAAGTTTTCAAGTACTGAAATGCAATTATAGGGAGTCAAGTAAAATCCGGAAACAGATCCGGGTTGAGACGACATGGTATCGACACTTTAGATTCGAAGTCAACAAAATATCTTAAAAAATCTTCTGTTTATGAGCATCTTAATTTCAGTAGCAAATTATTGATTATTCGGGGTATCTTGAGACTTCATGTTGCAGTCCTCCCACGCAGCATTTATATTCAAGATAAAACAAATCTTGATACAAATGATTTATACACGTTTCGTGTGGTAATAAAAAAGATGTTTACATAACACAAGCATGTAAAAATAAAATGATTCATATGAAAATATTGTCCAAGCGTGATACGTGTTTGAAGATACTGAAACGGTCAAAATAAGCTTTATACAGAGAGAGAGAGAGAGAGAGAGAGAGAGAGAGAGAGAGAGAGAGAGAGAGAGAGAGAGAGAGAGAGAGAGAGAGATCCATTTCTGGTACAGAAATAAAATCAATTTCAAAATTGACCAAAGTAGTAGAAAGCAGATGGCCAATAAAAGACTTTGGTTCGGTGGTGTGTTATAAAGAAGCACAACAATAATTCATGTATAACTTAGTTATAAAGAAATGAATACGACGAGACCCATAGTTGTAGCAATAAAATATAATTACTTGTACAAACGTGATATTGAAAATTATGTGATATTTATCTATTTATTGCATTTTCTTCCTTTGGTTATCCTGTCGTAAAATTTAATGATTGTAAAAGAACACGACCCGAACATCCGATCTTCAATAATTCATCCTGATCTACATATGTTTGATAAAAAAAAACAATATTCACCAATATATCTGTGTGTGGGTTGGGTGGGATGTGCGTGCGCGTGTGTTATAATACGTTTGTCACACTCAACATTATCCAGTTATTATGAGATGGTCTGACAGTTTTCGATTGTGAATGAGAGACAAATATATCGCAATAAAAAGGGATTAGAAATGTCGTGATTTTAAACGGCTTTATCCACTTAAACAAGAAAAAAAATCAGTATCTGTATTTAAGTTACACTGACTTAATTTACTATTCGTGTTATTTTTATCATCAATAACATTGTAAAAAACCCAAAAAGCTTATTAGTTCGCTGTGCAAGTCGGTCAGATCTCGGACTTTTCAAAGGCAAACCGAGACCGGAAGTTATTGTTTACTCGCCAAGCGCGCAGGACAGAAGTGAAAGAATCTAACTAACGGGGTAGAGCTCCTGTCACAATCTTGACATTGATCGGATACCATCAACTTACACTGTTCTGATTGAATATACATAACCTTGCAAAAGTATAATTTTATTTGAATTAATCGGCTACCATATGTATGAATAGACTTTCTGGAATCAATTTAGTTATAGCATCGGCGTATGAAGCAAATCAAAAGTGGTGAGGCATTTTTTTTTTTTTTTTTTAAGTGGTTTCCCCAGGGAAAAATGTCAGTGCCTTTTGATTATGCAATTAATACATACAACAGTTGTGGATGTAGAAAAAAAATAAAAGGTGGGTGTTTTAGGCTGGTGACATCAGATTATACCTAATTGTGTTGCAATGAATACATCATGAAAAAGCAGACTGATGAAGTGTAAATATAAAATTTATTCGCCGAGCAGAGCGAGGTGCGGAAATTGTTGGGAAATTTGTTTTAAATTGGTAACATAAAATTATACCTATTTATGATGCAAAGCAAATATCATCAAAAGCAGAACGAAGATTTAAAGTTGGAGTAATGTAAATTTATTCGCCGAGTGGAGCGAGGGGAAAAATTTGGAGGCAAATTTTTTTTAATTCGGTTACATAAAATTACACCTATTTGTGATGCAATGCATATATCATCAAAAAACAGACTGAGGACTCAAAGTTTGAGTAGGTGTAAATTTAAAATTTATTCGCCGAGCGAAATTGTTTTCAATTTTCCGACTTTTTATAGAGAATTAAGGGTTTCACAACTATTTCATTAACTTTAGAGACACGGTCTCCATGGTTACCTCACATGATTTTAATTGTTGGATTAATTAATTGTCAGGCAATACTAAGAAATGAGACTTCATTATTTACAGCACGATGCTCTGACCACTCAGCCCCTACATGCTGAGAAAACCCGTCAAACGAAAATATCTTCTGGCTGGATCTAGGATTTGGAGTTAGAGGAAAGAAAGCATAACTATATAATTGTTTTCGCCGAGCGTAGGGAGGCGCAAAAATTTTGTTAAGCCTAATTTAAAAGCTCTGGATGTCTTTTTCTGGATTTCAGACGTGATGTTATTAAAAAATAAATTTGTATGTGAAAAAGTGGGGGGGGGGGGGCGGTTCCTACGCCTATGTTATAGTACCTATGAACAGTTAGCTGTACAAATACTGATGAGTGACCTAGGTGAGAACCATAACCACACTTTGAACCATAAAGTCTCTCACTTCTGGTCAGCGAAGATTCGAGTGCCACTGGAACCTAAGCTGATTTTTGTGATAACATTTGCCAGATTACTAGCGGAAGGCCAATGGTCTCTTTTTGGGTACATTGTAACCGGGTTCTCTCCTTCCTTCATTATCAAAATTGTTGAGTGTGGCGAAAAAACAGTATTCAAAATTTAAATTAATGTTGACCATCTGAACGCACTATTGGCATGTTACAGTCATAATATGCACACGTGCTGTGACCTCCCAAACACTTTGTCTTTTTATGACGCAATGGTAATTTAAATGCTATCAAGGAGTCATGATAGAAAAAAAGTTTTCGCTGCGTGGTATTGCATCGTAAAGTTGTCATTTGTATATAATTATGTTTTCCATTCAACTTGTCATTTTAGTTTCAGAGAAGTACAAACAATATCTGCAATACAAATTTGCAAATAAGATATGCATTGATCGAGTAGGTTTGATATTTAACTACAACCACACAAAATGCTGACATTTTATCTTTTAAGATCACTATAAAAGACATTAGTTTACATGAAAAATTGCATATCAAATAAATGTGTTCCTATCAATGTTTGTAAACAGATAACAACGGGAATTTATTTCTACGGTTTAATCGCTAGCAAAAATTGATAAAATAAATTACCATTTCACAACCTTGTAATAAATTCGAATTCTGCAATCGTTTTGAAGGTTTAAAACTGAAGCCAATTCCGCAAGAATTTTAAATTATGGTATAAAAGTTAACCTGAACTGCGTGGTGTTTTGTTTCATCTTGGAAGGAGAAAAGGTAGTCCTAATCCATTTCAAAATGAAAAACTGTGCAGCTTAACAAAAGCAATAATAAATACTGTTACAATATTGACCGGTAGCGGTGGTCAAGAAATGGAGCGATGGACTTGCAAGTTGAAGATCCCAGGTTGATTCCCAATACCGCGTCATGCAAAAGACTTTCAAAACTAGTGGTAACTGTTCCTTTGCCAAACGCTCAGCATATGGAGTAAAAGTCAACAAGACTGAAAACCCAGGTCCCGTGTCACCACAGGCGCCTCATGCCACGTAAAAGAACCGGCACTGCACTGGTGTCAGTCCGAACCACAAGTCAAATCTGGTGACATCTTCATATAGGAGAAAAGTTATTGGTGTAAAATAACAAGCCCCTTCTTGCACCAGCACTCTGGCTATGATTACCCATCAACCGAAAATCGAATATATTATCAACTAATTATTACCCGTATAGTATAGACTGATTGGGTTTCGAACATAAAAAGCATTACTTACTTTCTTTGTGTTCAATTCGCTCTTCATTTTCTATATCTTTGTGCAGTTTGTTAAAGTACACTGTCAGAATTAAGTCTTTCAATTTCTGGAGGTTAATTTGTGGTTTCAGGTACAGAAGACTCGCGGCTAAATCAGCTGACTTTTATAAGAATGTAACATATATATAGTTAGTTTATCCCGATGACGTAAATCCGATCAATAATAGAGAGAAACAGTGAACGCATTAGATATTGTATCGATTTTACATTGATAAAGCACCTGCTAAATTTAGATGCCAAGTCTGTACCGGGGAAATTTTTTTCAATAAATAAATTTGTGAATAGTGAATGAATGAAACTGGTGAATGAATGATTTCGTGGATGAATGGACTGATAGACAGGTAGACAGACAGACAGACAGACAGGCAGACAGACAGACAGACAGACAGATAGATAGATAGATAGACTGACTGATTATATGTATACACAAATACTAGTTTGGGAGCAGGAGTTGAGGGTTTTCCTTCTCTCTTAATTGTGAAATTTATCAACCTGGGGGTAGGGGTTCAGGGTCTCAGGTGGGCCCAATGTGGCCAAATAGTCAATGTATACACGTACTTGGTCTGAGAAAATGGGCAAGATAAAACAGCGTGTGAAAGGTATACTTAATTATAGTGGAATCAGTATGGTACTAAACAGAAAATCTGTCAGAATCGAACCCCTAACGACATCACCGACATCCTTATCAATCTACTTCCGACCCCCCCCCCTTTCCCGACTTGTAGATATTTATATAATGAAGTATACAAGCATGCTGGTAAATATTTCCCCACTCCCATTTCTTTGAATGAAATGTATAAGTTTAAATTAAGCAAATAACAGTTTGAGATCGATATAATACACACAGAAATACAAAATACTATCAATAACATTAGAGTTATCAATGAACGGAATGTCTAATTCTGTCCTTTTCCTCTGTGCATATAGTTGGTAATTACTCGTGTTTATACACGGTATGTGCATTTAAATTGAAACCGGGTGTAGGCGGGGTCACAACATATCAATTGATTATTATCTAATTAACGATTTTGTAAATAGAACTTAAAACATTTTTTTTCTTTGAATGTCTAAAAACAGTCACAACAGTGTTGTGTCGTAACTACTTAAACTTGCTTCTGTCAGCATAATTAATTGCTACCGGTAGACAAATCGTTAGTACGCGTGCTGCGGCATTGTAATATTGATAATTTTGCTGTTCACGAGCTAAGGATGTGTGGTTTCCGTGATAACAAAACGAATTTATGGGTGGAAGCAAATAAATTTTGCTATTAAGAAAATAAGGCCGCTTGTGTATTGGCACAGCGTTCGATTCGCAAGCGGGACGTCCCGGATTCGATTCCCGGTACCGAGTCATACGCTCGGCATACAAAATGAGATTCACAGATCTTCTGGATGGTAGGAATGGCGCCTGAATTGTGAAGGCCTATGTACTTTATCTCAAAGATAATTCTGTTCATTTAATACGAAATATTTCTTTTCATTGTACAAATAATTCCAACAAATATCATCTTGCACTTGGACAAAAATAAAAATACAGGAAATAGTTCATCAATCTGTGATTTGTCTTCTCGTTTAGGTAGAAGTCATTGACATAGGGGCCTAATTTACACTGTAGATATTATGGATCCTCCAAAATAAAACCAAATTCACACTGTCTTTCTCCGGGACAGTTTTCGCAGTAAATTACATGTACATTAAACTATAACTTAGTTATGCTCCTGCTTCGCCTTATCGCACCAGTTTCACTGCATCCAAATAGTTCACGTACGTCGCGGTTACCATACAGTGAATATGGCGACAAAAACAAAAACACCTGAGGGAAACCTGAAGTGACACGTGGTATAAAACACAGGAAACGGGCAAAAGTAGCATCAGATGATTAGTTGGAAAAGAACTTAAAAAATACGACGGAAGTAAACTGCAAATACACATAAAGTGAGTGCAGTAAAGTTTATTCATAATACTCCTTTAAATGTGGGTTTTCCAGTCGACACTGCGATACATGTCCTGTGTACTGCTAGTACATATGCACGTAATAGAATTCTTTTTTTATGTCATCTCCATGACACCGCAATAACCCCTGTCAGGATAAAACTCTTTTGAATAACAAATCACATATACGAGAAATTATTTTCTAGTCAAAAATCAACTTCTTTATTTATCATAATTTCTGGGTCAATTCCTTTAAGATTCCCATGTCGTATTGTTCATTTTAATTGTAAATTGGCAACGTTTGGATCCCACGGATGGATAGAGATGTACTTTTAAAGCATCTCCGATTTCCGCTTGGCATAGCGATACCTTTTACACGCTGTTTTATCTTGGCCATTTTCTTTGATAAAAGTACAAGATGTGAAAACCATTTACTGACGGACGTTATTTCTCGTAACTTATAGGTATCTTTTGAGAGAGAGAGAGAGAGAGAGAGAGAGAGAGAGAGAGAGAGAGAGAGAGAGAGAGAGAGAGAGAGAGAGAGAGAGAGAGAGAGAGAGAGATTACATCCGGTACATTAAAAATTTACATGGCAATATTCTCGTCAATCTTTTCATTAAATTCCACAAATTTTAAACCGCCAACGTTGTTTTGATTTCAGTGTCACTTGTTGTTTAATTGTTAAACGTCACTCTCAACACTTTACATACTGTGTTGTTTTGGAAATAATAGATAAAACATTTCCATTTTTTCAGTTTTCAAAATTAATCAGTATTACTCATGAATCAAATTCAAACCAATTAGGTCAATAACGTCTTCCCGTGGACCTAAGCGGCCCGGTGCAGTTTTACTCTTTGATTGATACTACGCCCATGGTTTCAGATAATACTAAGTGCATGACACCGGTAAAACATCATAACACTGTTAGCGCATTATCTATTTACATTTGGAATGGATGCACGAGTATGAAATTTTCGTTCAAAGTTTATTCCGTTTGTTTTTGATATATAATCTTATTTATCAGTCTGTTTATGAATCCTGTATAAAATGGTCGGCTTCTCGGTGCAACGGTCATAAATCCAATAGTACTTGTGCGGTGTTAGAAACACGTTTTCATCTTTTGTTGCAATGGAAACTAGTCAACACGTGATACTGTCTTACTAAGATACATAGCATGGAAATAATTCAACTCTTACTAAATTCAGCATTTCTGATGTTCAATGTATTTTACGTTATGTAGCTATACATATTTTACGTTATGTAGCTATACATATTTTACGTTATGTAGCTATACATATTTTATTCCAGTCAGACTATCCGGATCCGGTTTAGATAATATTTACGCCACACCATTTTTTCAGTCATATGATGGCATCCATTTTTTAATGCTGGAAGAGAGAGCCCGGTTACAATGTATCTGGGGAGAGACCATCGGCCTTTTGCAAGTGAACTGGCAAACTTTCTCACCAAAATCAAGCGGTGTCGAATCTGTGCTGAGCAGAAATGAGAACTTAATGATTCAAAGTTCTAACCACGTGGCCACCAGAGCCGGTTTACAGTGACGTATTTATGCAAATAGAAATGGATAACTTTTTGTATATTTTATAGTTTTTGAAGGTGGTTTTGTTATTTTTATCTCCATAATTATTTTATTCCGTCTCTGGTTCTTGCTACAAGTTTGCTTCAAGGACCATGTTTTGTAAACATAGAAAAACTTGGACACAATCGTCGCATAAACGGTTAAAATTATATGAATATTAGTATTAGTATGTTTAACAATGAAACAATTCTAATAAACACGGCTACGGAAGTTAAATATACAATCAAATTTTGTCAAATAAACAAAATATTTAAGAAAATAGTATTTGAAAATACGTGTCTCGAGTCAACTTCTTGACATGAACTACCCCGTTTCTTTACATCGGTGTTAACTGATAAAGCAAGATAAAATGCATATTGTTCTTCAGTTCTCTTTTATAACGATAAAATTATTTTTTATTAGCTCTGGTCGATCAAGATTTAAATTACATCACAAATTAAGTACATATGCGTACAGTGTTCATGGATACAAAGATGGGATGCAGCTGTCGATCCCAATATATTGCTTAATGTGACACTAAGGTGGATTTCACTATCACTTTATTCGCATGGGAAAGCGAAAGTCCATCAATAGATATATGTATATCTCCAGGTTTTCCTACCTCCCAAAGTCTGGGTACAGGACCAGCAAAATAGGGAAAATTAATATGCGGCGTATTAACTGAAACAGAAAAACTTGATTTGGGACATTTGTTTTAAAATACTTAATTCTTTACTGTAAGGAAATGTATGGCGAAAATACAAGTCATTTTTACATTGGGAATGAGTTCCGTAAACGAACCCAAGAACTAGTCAAGGAAAATCCTTAGTCTCCTATTTCTTCATCGAACATCTGGTATTGATGTTCTTATTGCCCACAATGATTTTGCCAATAGAACTTAGCTAATTTTGAGAGTACGACAAGAAAATCCTAACATTTACACGGAAATTTACTTAATTAACTTCGGTGGAAAATAATCGAAGCAGCTTTAATTTTCAACTCTGGGTTAAGCCAAAGAGATCAATTGCCAACGCGTTATTAAAGATAACATGGGTGTAAGTACTCGCCAGACGAACTCCTAATATAGCATATTTTAAGGACATGCCAGTTGTTCTTGGAAAATGAACTGAGGTTTGAAACTGATTGTCAAATGAAAAAGATTTACAATCATTGACTTTTGTGTCGATATTTCTTAACCTTTTGTTTAGTCCTGTATTTTTGTCATTTTATATCTAAGTTTTTAGTGCCAACTTTCTCTTCTTTAAGTCATTATATTGGTCTTCCGGACAAGACTTAAAACCGAGGTCTCGTGTCACGTTAAATAATTATATCACTGCGTTGGCGCCAGTCCAAAGCACACATAAAAATTTGGGTACTTTACCTAAAGCCGGGGACTTCTCAATATAAGTGAAAAATTCTTGACGGACAGTAAAACAACATACGAAAGATTCTTTATATAGTTTCAATATTATTCAAATCAATTATCATATGTATTGCATATAGTGAATGTACGTTTTGTTTATTGAGGACATTCAATCTACAGACTACACCTGTCGATAAACAACCGTGAAATATTGTTCTGCATTCCCTTGTCAATAAGAAAGTTTTTAAAATAATAATGCAAATGAAGTATTTGGTTGCATGCAATGTCACAGAAGAAAACAAACCTTTGTCTCTTTAAGTTCGTTCCTCATCTTAGAAATTCCCGTGGGTATATCCGAATTAAAAATGATAATGGAATATCCGTACACCTGTCTCCGAGTCTCAAAATGATCGATTTGAACAATTTATGGGGGAAAATATTAAAACGTTAAAGAAATAAAGTTGCGAAATTTTTATACAATTACAAACTTAGTCTAGTTCTTTTTTTACCTATAACAAAAGCAACATATTACTATCCACGTCAAATGCTTAATAAACAACCTCTGTCTATAAACACAATATGAAGGGATACATATTCCACTCAAACGTCATAGAACCACGATGAATCTCGAAAGATTAGTTCACGTGCGAAAACGCAGGCCTATAATCTATCCTGTTATTTACATTCGGTTTTAGAATGACTCACTCTAACAGAGCTCCAAACACAACACCATAGCTACACTTCCTTAGACAGAAGTCTTTAAAATTGATAAGGAGCACACGATCTGTCGATTCCCCTCTCAGTAGATATATAAACCATCTCGCCAAAAATAGAATATAAAAACCAGCCTTTGATCACTAAGATTTAGATTACGAAGACAAATTGTTAGCAAAATGTAATTACAGCTAATAAAGGGAGCTTTAAAAGTGTCTACTGAATTATGCATGAAATCATAAAATGAATCCTCCTGTGAACGTACATAAAAAGACCCGGTCGGTTAATCTACTCCCACAAATGATAAAGTGAAAGTAGAAGGTACTGACCGGAAGTGACATAATACGCAACTTCTACAACGTGAATTGTTATTTCTGAAACTTCTGTAAGCTTATTGTGTCAAGAAATCAATATTTTAGAATCTTTTCTTCACAAACTGAATGATGATGATGATGATGATGATGACGATGATGATGAACAAGAAACATATTTTATTTCTGAAAAGATGGACGCCCACTAGCGTATGCTGATGGTTACAAAGAAAAACAAAATACTTTAAAAGCCTTGAATCAAGAAATTAAGGAGCTTTGGAATATACTTGTTTTCCTTCCCAGCGCAGCTCAGGAAGTGACGTCAGCCTACTTGCAGGATATTGGTGCCAATGATATTGCGGGACAGTGCTGGACAGTGTAAAACAAAAAGTCGTTCAACGGTCATCTCTATCATGACCACGCGACCAAAATATACAAATTGAAATAATGTACACCAACATATTTAGAACTTCAGGGCAACACTGTCCGAAACATAAGTATGATTCATTTTGTATTCCAGATCTGTTATCGTGTATGTATAAACTACTTGACCTTACAAGATCAAATTTATTTACTAACCAAATGCAGAACCGTCTACTAAAGAATAGGTAAATTAAGTTGATTTGCATTTAAATCACTAAGTAATAACTTTTTCCGAAGACCAAACGCGTTGTCCAAATATCATCCGTAAGAAACAGAACAGTGACACAACCGTTTCACTTGTTCAACTTTTGATTGGATATCAAAGAGCGTTTCATTTGTCATCTCTTGATGTCCTGCAATGATAGATGGGGACATTCTATCTATCTGTCCACAATCTCCATTCTAGGTATACAATATTGGCCATAATTTTGAAGATAAAACATAAATTGGACATGAAAATTCCACAAATGAAGTTCTGTCAATCAACATAAATTTCTATGACCTTGGATATGACTTTGTTACTATAAATAGCTGCCACACATTGGGGCATTGTTTTTAATTTCCTTATTCCTTTTTCCGCTCTAATCTAATTAACCTTAATTACAATGTAATTCGGGGATTCTAAATTGAAAAACAGTCAGTTTAGTAATTTGTGAAAGAAACGAGGGAATTGATCTGAATGACCTCATACCAATGTGCTGTACTGACAAACAGATGGTACTATACGCGAGTACCTACAAATTTGCTTCACAAGTGAGAGAAAGAACCTGGTGTTGCTGGTGTGCCAAGTGAACCAAGAATGCTAGTTGTTGATGTAATTAGATTTTTGTAGGTACAAACAGAAGCGAAAGTTATTATGATATTGTAAATATAATGTTGGAGCATTTTGCAGCAAAAGACACTTATGATTTTACAATTAACACACTGTATTGTGTGTTTACAAGGTATGAAGAAGAAGTTTAAATTATAGCAGTAGGATGCCACACACACTGTCAGAGAAGCGACCAACTGCTACAGTGAAAGAGTACAACTGTCTGAGAGAGAGAGAGAGAGAGAGAGAGAGAGAGAGAGAGAGAGAGAGAGAGAGAGAGAGAGAGAGAGAGAGAGAGAGAGAGAGAGATATCATTGACCGGATATATACGTTTGGATCTCACGGATGGCTAGAAATGTACTTTTGAATCTGGAACTTTTAAAGCATCTCCGATTTCCGCTTGGCATAGCGATACCTTTTACACGCTGTTTTATCTTGGCCATTTTCTTTCATAAAAGTACAAGATATGAAAACCCTTTACTGACGGACGTTATTTCTCGTAACTGAGAGAGAGACAGACAGACAGACAGAGAGAGACAGACAGAGAGAGAGAGACACTAATTATGATTTTTTTATCGTACAGTTAGCGGAATGTCCCCGTCTGAAAAATCACATCCATGGTACATTCATTAACTAATAAAACTTCAAATAATTCATTTTTGTCAGAAATAAAAATCGAAAATTGGGTCTGAAATTTGAAATATAAAAACGGTAATTTTCACAAAGGGGTAATAACTTCGAACTGCTATATCTACTGACCCGCATTCAGAACTTACACACGCTACAAAACAACAAATGGTATACGTTTCTGACAGCTTCTTCTCATTTATAGTCATACCGGTACACTAACATTTATAAAATGGAAACTATGTGTATTCTATCATATTTTCTGTCTGCTCGTTCTTGTGTTATTGACGTCATCAATGCCTATGAATAATCTAGGATAAAGGCATGATGAGCGAAGACGAAAGTATCTACTGTTAAATGGATTCTACATCTGGTTCTAGTTCCCACGTTTTTTTTTTTGTTTTTTTTTTCTTACTTAAGATTGTCACGTTCTATTTTACCGAAATGTCTTCCTGGTTTTGTTTTTTATTTCTATTTTTTTTTTTTTTTTTTTTTTTTTTTTTTGCTTTTTTGCTTGGGGGGGGGGGGGGGGGGGGGGTGTTATGGAGAAATTAAGTGAGTAAGTACTATATCGATTTTTTTTCAATATTATTTTTTTTTCAGGAAATGGATTTCAAATTATATACGAAATAAATACTAGTAGATAGTATACACTGTCAATACATAAATACATTCATGTTTATTATATAATAAAAATTATAATAAAACCAGGGCAAAGGTATTCAAAAGCAGGTCAGAGGCCTGGAGTATTTCTTGACTAATAACCGACATCTTGCCGTGTTCTAGTGGTAGTGCGTTCGACTCGCAAGCGGAAAGTCCCTGGTTAGATTATCCGGTAGTATCGCGTCATACCCATTAAAGTAAACCCATATTAAGTTGTTATTATATAACAACCCATAATTATCAGTATAAATCAGTTCATTGTGGGTATGCCTATTTTTGTTTTTGGTAAGGTCAAAGATGCATTTTTACAGCATTATTTATAAGAAAATGATATTTTGTTTTAGTTGCTAAGGGATGTTTTTCTATAATAAAAATAGAAAAATATATGTATTTTAGTCTCATACCTTTTGAGATTTTACAATTCAGTGTTCAGTGACACAAATATTAAAATTTCAATCAAAAATTTTTTGCAAATTAGCATTTATTTAAAATCTCCAGTAATTTACATATTTTTAACACAAGTTAAAAATGTCTCAATATTTCATGAATTTATCAAAAGTACCAGACTAGAAAACAAAAATCGGAGAAAATCTCATATAAATTGGAGAGCGGATTTTGGGTTAAAATAACGGAGTACCTCCTCTAAAATCGGAGTGGTTGGCAGTTCTGAATTGGGTGACGAATGCGAGCATCGTTTTTTTTTTTATTTATTTATTTATTCTCGCATTGTACAAAACAATACAGAGAAAATGCAAAACAATTGTATACAATAATTAAACAGCACAAAAGTGTACACACATACTACATAATCATGTATATTTACTCGCATTGGCTGACGCTTCGCGAATAATTAAAAATATGCACGTGTCGCATGAAACAACGGGTAGGAAAGAGCATTGATAGCGATTCCGGACTGTGGTTTTACGACGATGCATGTAAGATGAAACAATTGCTTCTCCTAAATACAGGTAAACATAAAATGAATGCATCTTTGCGAATTAAGGGGGAGACAAATCAAACAAATAAGACGAAAATGAATGAAAATAACAAAGTGTGAAAATATGTCCAAAAACTTGTCAAAAATTAACATTCCAATTTTTATAAAAAAATCAAACACTTTAACCATACATAATCATGATGAAGATCAGTCAGATTCAGTTACACGTAGTTCTTCAATCAATACAGAGTTTTTAAGGAAAGAGATACCCTCTGGGGCCTATTTCATCCCACCCATTGACTGATCTGGCCGTACAATACAAATTGGTAATGGACTTTGAGTACTTGTGGAGGTGGAGTGATTACTTATAGGTCTGTCCCATGCCTTAGGCTCAGGTGAGCTAAAACTGATCTACCAAACGATCCGGATCGTTCAATGTTTCCTAGAAAAACGTCCTGGAAATTTATCAGTTTCGTTACAACATTAATAAACTGTCATTGGACAATGCAATTCTCATCATCTATGTCTGTTATCGAAGCTGTACGTACAGACGCTGAGAGAGAACGGAATTAGTTTCCACACAAAAAAAACCCAAAAAACCACAGAATTCAATGTAAAAGTACAATTGCTCTTATCCGCTAAAGATGTAAATATATCACCTTACAGGCTATACAGATACAGAACATCACAGTTGTCTGGGGATTAGATGTGTGATATAGATTTTCCCGTGAATTTAACAGAAAAGAACATATTCTTAACAGTTTGATACAGACACGTAAATATGTTCTTGTAGTAAATACATACTGTTTTAAACTGTCTGCTATCTTCGATTGTCTAATTTTTCAATCAAGTGATTGGCACCTAGAAGTACCCGCGAAGACGAGTTCTCGACTGACTGCATATACAAAGTACATGTATATAAATTAATGACAAAAGATGTCAGTGCCAAAATAGTTTACCAACATTATCATTTACTTATTTAGAGAGAGTATTTTTTTCGATTTACCAGGTGTCTTACCAAATATATATATATATATATATATATATATATATATATATATATATATATATATATATATATATATATATATTTATGTGTTATGTGTGTGTGTGTGTGTGTGTGTATATATGTGTGTATGTGTGTGTGTGTGTGTGTGTGTGTGTGTGTGAGTGAGTGATTGGTGAGAAACTAACTTAACATAACCAACTTTCCTATTCTTCCCACATGCATTCAGGATATCCAGTTTTCATTTATTTAGTACAACAGGCCTATAAGATTGTTAAATGTTTAGAATTAAAAAAAAAAACATTTTATGAAAAAAAGAGACGGCTTACAGGACCCTTGGAATGAAGGGCCACTTAATCCTATGACAAATACTTCCTGAAACGTTGAAACATTTCCACCCTGGATAAAAATAAATAAACAAAAAGTATCGCTAAACTATCAGCTCTCGTACATCAATGAAAAAGTTGTTAATCACAAATATAAGCAAAACAGCGATAAGAATGCAAAAGTATGCCTGTAGGAAGTACAAGAGTAATCAAAGACGAGAATGTAATAATATACAAAAGTGCCTCTTTGGTCAGTAGCCTCGGTGATAAACAACGAAACACAATCATGAAAATCAAGAGACGTGGTTATAAATACAGTGAGACCTCGAAATTAAGAACACATAACTGTCTGACTCAATGTGGTCTGATTAGTGAGGTGTTACAGTAGAACCTCGCTGATTAGTGAGGTCTGTTAGTGAGTAGAACCTCGCAATTAAGAACACATAACTGTCTGACTCAATGTGGTCTGATTAGTGAGGTGTTACAGTAGAACCTCGCAATTAAGAAACACATAACTGTCAGTGACCTCAATTAAGTGGTCAATGATTAGTGAGGTGTTACAGCAGAACCTCGCAATTAAGAACATATAACTGACTGACTCAATGTGGTCTGATTAGTGAGGTGTTACAGTAGAACCTCGCAGAACCTGTCTGACAATTAAGAAACATATGAACACATAACTGTCTGACTCAATGTGGTCTGATTAGTGAGGTGTTACAGTAGAACCTCGCAATTAAGAACACATAACTGTCTGACTCAATGTGGTCTGATTAGTGAGGTGTTACAGTAGAACCTCGCAATTAAGAACACATAACTGTCTGACTCAATGTGGTCTGATTAGTGATTTAGTGAGGGATCCTTCAGGTGGAGTTCTGTACATATATGTTATGTATTATGGTCTATAATGTGAAGAGGTATCCTAAGTGAGGTGGTCTTTAGGCGAGTTTTCACTGTTAATGTCGAATAAATTTTTATATCTATTTAGGAATAACGAGAGAAAGAGAGAGAGAGAGAGAGAGAGAGAGAGAGAGAGAGAGAGAGAGAGAGAGAGAGAGAGAGAGAGAGGTGGTTGATTAGCAAAAATTTTCTAAAGCTAATTAAGATAACTTAACAGGGACCACACGAATCGCTTACACAGAACTGATCGAGAGTGCAAGGGCCGACATCTCTGTGTAACAGATTTTGACCACACAGCACCACACAGAAACGACACGTTTGAAGATTTCCGAACGAAATACAGTAGTAAATTTTAGACCCCCCCCCCTCTCTACGAAAAAAAATATATAAAATTTGAACTACACAGGCCTACTTTCGTCTCTGAAATTAATTCGTAATTTTGGGGAAATAATCTACAAAATGTCCAATCCGTACGTTTTAAAACACTGACGCGTTCTTCCGAGATATTGGCTGTTTATAAACTATAAAATTTCATACATTCACCTCAAATTACTTATGTAGGCCTAAAACTGCTACGACCTAAATGTACTTAATATGGCACTTCTTAAGAATATTCTGAAAACAGTTTTGCAATTTTATAAAATACTTTTGCAAAGTTAAGTCAATCAATACGATGGTTCAAAAAGCTGGAACCAAAGATAATAATGATTTGGCTTTATATGTGGTTTCTTTGAAAGCATCTCGCCTTTTATATTAAAATTTATGACGCACTGTTGTCTATGGGTGACGTCAATTACAACCATTAGATATTTCTATTGATTGCTACTGTATGTCGGCGCGGCCTCGTATAAAAGGAAATCGTTCTACCGTCAGTTTACTGAAAGTTTAATATACTTAATGATGACACATAAATACATATCTAAGTTATATAGGCCTATCTAGTTGGAGTAGTTCCAAATGTTTAAAAACAGTATTTCTAATTTCTTTTGCTCATTCCAACATTCATTTATGAACAAAGTCTTGGGACTTTTTTTAAATATAGCCATCATTAAAAAGCTTTTATAAATGGTAAACGGCTGTCTAACTCCAGACCCTACGTATACAAAGCATTTCCTAATCATTTGAAATCAAAATCTGAGTTCCGAGTTAAAAGAAGAGTATTTATCAATTATATATTATGCAGATCTAAATTACTTCATTATCAGTCATTTTAAAACTTAATTTAATTTCAAGATTTGAGTTTGCAAAAATAGATACACCAACGTGTTAAAGACTGGTATCTAGACTTCAAGTTCTTGACATAAAAAACAGCATATTTGACAGATCTTTCAATTTAATTTTTGATAGTGTTTTATGCCATAATCAACAATTTGTCAGTAATGTGGTGGCGGCCAGTTGGTCAAGGACAGCGGAGAGAACCCGGTTACAATGTACCAGGAAAGAGACCATCGACCTTCGGCAAGTAAACTGGCATACGTTTTCACAAAAATCAGCTTAGATTTATGCAGGGCTTTTTTGTGTGTTTGATAGTTTATTAAGCTTTATCAGCATAAATACATATACAATATAATGCATTGGCGTCGGAAGCAAATTGAAAGTGGGGGGGGGGGGCTAAACCAACTTAAACGCACACACACGCCAGAAACGTGTGGGGGCTAAGCCCCAATTTTCAACACCTATGTCTATTTTTGCAAAAAAAGTGGGCCCCCCCCCGGTTCCGACGCCTATGTAATGTAAACACAAATATCATAAATCACATTTACAATCAATATCTAAATACTATAAGTGGAGTGTAAGTTGGAGGCTGAACACTAATTTTGCCTCGACCTTTCCCCCAAAGCATTTTTCAAAAAGATTGCTAAATTACACAATTGCTTCTTATTGTGAACAGATAACGGCTACATTAATTTGAACATAGAAGGTCTATGACAATAGTACTTGTCATTGTATTGTCTTCTGAATTGTGTATAAAAAGGACAAACCAAAATGAAATGATACTCATCTTCTACCTGGTTACAATTACAATTATGACAAATTCTTTCTGACCTTGGTGTGTTATTGTATCTACCTTTTTCAATTAATAAATCGTGTGCAGACATTCTAAATTTAGCTAGCAAACAAGTATATAGATTGGGTAATGATTTACGTAAGTAAAATTGTAGGTAGAAGGTACCTTGTAAATACCTGTACAACTGACATTTAGCTGAATTTTCAAAAAATGTGTTCATTTCTTGTATGAACATATCGTTCATTTACTAGAAAAAGTTTTTTGTTCTCCACATACTGATTGAGCCATACATAGCCAAATCCCATGGAGAACAATAAAACCCTTACTTGACTTACCCAATTTGGAGTTATATTCACTGCATCAAACGTGCTTTCATACAATGATTTTAAAATACAATTGTTACTATAAATGATATTTAACCAATATTTTAAAATGAAAAAATAAAAAGCAGGGCTTGAACCTGCGCTGACTAGATTATCTGACGGGTAATGGTTCGGTTGGTTACTTGTTGTTTAACGTCCCACTCAAGACCCTTTCACTCATGTGGATACGTCACCAAATGCCAGTGAAGGACTTCAAATTTTGGCCTATGCTCGGCACTTATGGCCATTGAGCAGTGTGGGCTTTTGCTGTCTCATCCGCAGGACAGGAAACCGAAGTGCCACCGACTGAACTCCAACTCACAACCTCACGATCAAGAGTCGAGCGTGCTACCTACTGAGATCTGTAATGACTCGGTTCCGTCAATCTTCATATACAGACGAGCATAAAACTTGTTAACTGATCACGTGATCACATATTACAGTTGTTTAATATAGACAACACTTTTTTTTTCACATGTAATCTTCGCAAGGTGCATGTATCGCGTGTTTCCTAAAGTTCAATGGCGTCATTCTATAACACGATATTTTGAGAAACGTTTCTGTAGAATTTTTAACTTCTTTCACGCAACTGTAGGCCTACATGTAGGCTAAATACGAGCCCCAAAATTGAAAAAAAAAATACAAAGAGAAGTGGCATAACCTAGATTTATTCCCGTCTGCTGTAATTATTCTTAATCTTCTTCAAAACCTTTTACATTTCTACATTTGTTAGTTCGGAATTCATTTACTAGAACAACGAGCAGGCAATAACACTTGAAAAAGAAGTACAAAACAAACAACAAGAAAAACAATTAGCTCTGAAATTACCTCACGTGACTTCAGTTTACTTCATTTTACAATAGTGTACACTATGCACACAGCCTCGTGTCATGCACCAACCTCGTGTCATACACACAAGGTCATGTCATACACACAGCCTCGAGTCATATACATACAGGGTCGTGTCCTACATACAGGGTTGAATCATACATACAGGATCGTGTCATACACACAGGCTCAGTCGTGTCCTACATACAGGGTTGAATCATACATACAGGATCGTGTCATACACACAGGGTCGTGTCCTACATACAGGGTTGAATCATACATACAGGATCGTGTCATACACACAGGCTCAGTCGTGTCCTACATACAGGGTTGAATCATACATACAGGATCGTGTCATACACACAGGCTCAGTCGTGTCCTACATACAGGGTTGAATCATACATACAGGATCGTGTCATACACACAGGCTCAGTCGTGTCCTACATACAGGGTTGAATCATACATACAGGATCGTGTCATACACACAGGCTCAGTCGTGTCCTACATACAGGACAGTCTCATAAATACGGGGTCGTGTCATATATAGATACTTGTCTCATACTTACAGGGTCGTGTCATATATAGATACTTGTCCCATAAATACAGGGTCGTGTCATATATAGATACTTGTCTCATAAATACAGGGTCGTGTCATATATAGATACTTGTCTCATAAATACAGGGTCGTGTCATATATAGATACTTGTCTCATAAATACAGGGTCGTGTCATATATAGATACTTGTCTCATAAATACAGGGTCGTGTCATATATAGATACTTGTCTCATAAATACAGGGTCGTGTCATATATAGATACTTGTCTCATACTTACAGGGTCGTGTCATATATAGATACTTGTCTCATAAATACAGGGTCGTGTCATATATAGATACTTGTCTCATACTTACAGGGTCGTGTCATATATAGATACTTGTCTCACAAATACAGGGTCGTGTCATATATAGATACTTGTCTCACAAATACAGGGTCGTGTCATATATAGATACTTGTCTCATGAATACAGGGTCGTGTCATATATAGATACTTGTCTCATACTTACAGGGTCGTGTCATATATAGATACTTGTCTCATAAATACAGGGTCGTGTCATATATAGATACTTGTCTCATAAATACAGGGTCGTGACACAGGCATGTGAAGTACACACGTGATTGTGTCATACTTGTTCATGTCATAACACAGGCTCGTGTCATAAAACAGGTTCTTGTCATACACATTGTTCCGTGTCATAAACATAGATTCGTGTTATACACACAAGCTCGTGTTATACATACTGGCTCGTGTCATACACGCTACCTTATGTCATACAAACTTCCTATGACATACAAAATGACTAACCATACAACTCAGATGAGTGTCATATCAAATATTTATAGAATTCTTTTTTCAATACTCAATGTCTGTATAAATGACTTCCACACTTCATTCAGAATTTAATATCATTTACGGTAATATGACGTTGTCATACACCATTTGGGTTACTTTAAAGAAAGTAAGACACTCATAGAATTATCAAATGTTCTGCCAAGGACAATACAATATTTCGTTACCATACAAATTAAATGTAACCAAGAGAATAATATAATTCAAGTTCATTTGATAACAAAATCAATGACGGTTGTGAAATAAACATACTAGATATTATCAGGTTGAAAATATTGACCAATCACAGAATCTTCGGGTCACATGACACATGTGAAATACCATTAATTTATTATAAGAAACTGAAAGTGACATCCTATAGTCAAACAACGCACTTATATGACAGATGTCTGCATAGACTTGGTTTTTATCAGTTAATAGATAAAGACTAAAGTGATATCATTAGTGAAATGTCCGTTTTTTAATCACCGTTAGGGTGTCGATGGTGAACTCAAATTTTGCATTCAAGAGGAAGGTCGGGATCAGAGTACAATCAAAATCATACCCGACCTCATAGGTTTTCAAAGGGTTTGTATAAAAAACTACAAATCTCTTACACAAAGTTTTCGGTCCTTGGACTCCTCACCAATCTCCACCAACCTCTAAAAGGAAGTAAACAAAAACACGTGGTAATGCAACCCACAGAATGTATATAAACCAAATTACACAGAGAAAATAATATAGTCCTTATATCTATATACATTTTTGAAAAGTAATTTGACCTCAAATAGTATTTTTCTAGGTCAGCACTAAGAAAAGATGCCAAAAAGAAAAAAAACACTGATACCTTAGACAAAATCAATCGCAGATTTATATATTTTGATACTGTATACAACATCTATAACAGATTTATATATTTTGATACTGTATACAACATCTATAACAGATTTATATATTTTGATACTGTATACAACATCTATAACAGATTTATATATTTTGATACTGTATACAACATCTATAGCAGATTTATATATTTTGACACTGTATACAACATCTATAGCAGATTTATATATTTTGATACTGTATACAACATCTATAGCAGATTTATATATTTTGATACTGTATACAACATCTATAACAGATTTATATATTTTGATACTGTATACATCTATAACAGATTTATATATTTTGATACTGTATACAACATCTATAACAGATTTATATATTTTGATACTGTATACAACATCTATAGCAGATTTATACATTTTGATACTGTATACAACATCTATAGCAGATTTATATAGTTTGATACTGTATACAACATCTATAACAGATTTATATATTTTGATACTTTATACATCTATAACAGATTTATATATTTTGATACTGTATACAACATCTATAACAGATTTATATATTTTGATACTGTATACAACATCTATAACAGATTTATACATTTTGATACTGTATACAACATCTATAGCAGATTTATACATTTTGATACTGTATACAACATCTATTGTCGAAAGTCATAAGTTTACAAAAAAAAACCATCAGAAACATATATTTGCAAGGACTTTTCTTAAAGTCTTACGGTTTCCCTAGTATGGTTTCAAAGTCGAGACCTTCTGGCTGCTAATAAAATAGACACCCCTTTTTGAAATTGCCGAAAAGAACATGACATAAAGAATTAGCAAAGAGGATTGATGAATAACATATGCACCAATTTTCGCACGTAAATCCTATAAAGAAGTTTATAGTCCGATGCGGTTTATACTGCGAGCAGTATCGTTTATATAATATTAACTAGTTTACAACATGCAGTTTATTTAATTCTGTACATCTTTCAGCATGGTAATATAGTATATATAAGCCACCTATTTAGATACACTTTTATAAAACAGTAA
The DNA here is from genome assembly GCA_030159075.1 of Atrina japonica. Taxonomy (NCBI): domain Eukaryota; kingdom Metazoa; phylum Mollusca; class Bivalvia; order Pterioida; family Pinnidae; genus Atrina; species Atrina japonica. The sequence goes on from BROG01000203.1 coordinate 47,743, forward strand.
ATGTAAACTAGGAGAAGATCCATTAAATTAGTGTTACAAAAGGTTCAACAAATATTTAGATATGCGTTCTTCAAGTCATTAAAACCTTCCAGCTAAATGATTCTTTTGTTCAAGATGGATGAGATACATCTGCGCTTGCAGCTCTGAGTGTTCAATATCAACGTGACAGGTTCGAATCCTAATATGATTCAAATGAGCAACGACATATAGCACAGTCACGTTGAGTTCTTTTAATGAAAGTGTGCAATTTGTTTTTTTTTTAACTTTTCTAGTATGAAGTTGATTTAATTTGTTTTTAATCTGGTTTTACGCTACACTCTACAATTTGTTAGTAGGTGGAAAGGCACTCTATAATGGTGGAGAAGAGAACCCATATACAATGTACCCGGGAAGAAACAACTGCCTTCCGCAAATAAACTGGAAACATTTCTCACAAAAATCTGCCTTAGTTAGGTTGCAGCGGGCATCGAATCCGCGCTGACTCGAGGTGAAAGACGTCGTGGTTTAAAGTGCGATGTTTTACCACTCGGCCATGGAGATCCCTAGAAGTTGATGTAGTTATATTAAACTTATCAAAATACAAAAAAAAATTGCTTTACACAAAGTAATTGTTTTGAGTGTACAAAGTCTGGTGTTTAATTTCCTAAAGAGAACTAGGCGTATTAATTATCATGTTCTCGATTTAGTAAAACCAAAAGCGAAAAATTGATAGGAGCATTAATTATATAAACCACAAATTAAACACGGTATGGTCCCGAAAGCTTTGGTCAACCGCTCGAAGGAATTATCACGCAAGTTGCTAAATATCATCTACACGGCTGCTTTTGATGATGATGATGATGGCGACTACGATGATGCTGTTAATGAAACGATGACAATAATGACAGTGGTAACGTTTTTGACTTATTACAGCAGTAGTGCAACTTCAATGATTATAATGATGATGAAGACAACGACGGCGATGAAAGATAAATACCCATTCTAATTTTACGAACCTAGGCCAACTTCAGTTGCTATCCAACGATATTAAAACTTAATACAAACATGGTCGAGGACTGCTCTGTCAAAAAAACAAAAAAACATAGAAAAAATATATATATATATATATATATATATATATATATATATATATATATAGGCGTCGGAACCGGGGGGGGCTAGAGGGGGCTTAGCCCCCCCCCCCCCCCCCACACACTTTTTTGCAAAGATAGGTGTTAAAAATTGGGTCTTAGCCCCCAGACGTTTCTGGCGTGTGTATGTGTTTTAAGTTGGTTTAGCCCCCCCCACTTTCAATTTGCTTCCGACGCTAATGTATATATATATATATATATAGAACACACAGTTTGAGAACAGAAGTTTTCTTACAATTCAAACAAATCGTCCAAATGCCGATATCACAACATATGGTCGGATAATATATTCTACACAGAAGTGTATAGTCAATAAATATGTAACTGTGTATACGACCACCAGAGGGTTAAGATGACTCCGTAAATAACTTAAAAATAATAATATCTCTCTCTCTCTCTCTCTCTCTCACACACACACACACACACACACACACACACACACACACACATCATTGTAAGATATAGCTATCTCGTTATAACGAGTTTTTTCCGTTATAACGGCTTAAAAATTTCGTTATTACGAGTTATTTCTTTATAACGATTTAATTATCTCGTTATGATAAATTAAATAAAATAATTTATGTGTGCCAAACCAGCCACCGTAGCATTGGGTGAGTGTGACTGAAGTATTAAAACCAATTATTCTTCTGCATTCTCAACATAATTGACGCCGAAACGAGAGAGAGAGAGAGAGAGAGAGAGAGAGAGAGAGAGAGAGAGAGAGAGAGAGAGAGAGAGAGAGAGAGAGAGAGAGAGAGAGAGAGATTTTCCCTACCTCTGTCGCCATTTCTTAACCGCCCGGTATATATAATAATTGATACCTGGAGAAAACTGCTATCTTCCTTTATAAACAGTCAACTTTGTTCCGGATAAAATTCACAAGTGTAGTACCGATAATACATATATATATAGTATATCTTTAATCATCAGAAATACTGATGTTTAGTTTTGTACATCATATCAATATTTCATTTCACTGTAGGCTTGATCCGAAATAGATAAATATTATCCACACAAATGAAAAAGGAGGGAAAATCACCTTAAGCACTGATTAATTTCCGTAGCTATTTGTATCCTATCTCTGTTTTCCATATCCATAAACTATACTTTTGTAAATGCGAATTCTAAGATGTAGATCTAAAAATAACATACATCGCCTTACATACTACAATGCGGAGTACGATTTTCTCTGTAGTTAAAGCTATGCTGAATCTCTGTAAGTCATGAAATGCCTACACAGTTAGAAGTATTTAAACGAAAGACATCTTAAAGAGGTCCTGAATGTTGTCAGTGTTGCCAGACAAACAACTCCGTGTTTTGTTACAATGATCACAGGCGTTTTGTTGTACCTAAAGAGGTGCGGATCCAGGATTTAAAGTTAAAGTACGCAAAAGCATAGAGAATCTCCTGTCTTTTCTGATATGTTGTAACACTCCACCGAGCGAAAATTACTGTAGTTTCGTATTAAGTTTCTACTTTTTTATTGAAAAGTCAAAGGTTTCACCTACCCAGAAATACCGGCTTTAGGAGCGGACCATCATTACGCCCCGGCTGCCTCAATCAACTCCTGCTAAAATGTTCTCTAGTTCTCTAATTAAAACATTTGAACCCGAAGCAGAATTATCTCAGAAAGTTTACGCATTACAAAGTATGTCAAGGCAACATCTCAGAAAGTTTATGCATTCATTATAAAGTGTGTCAGAGAGACATTTTTGCTGAAACTCGAAATCATGACGACAATACATTTCTCTCTATCGTCTGCTGTTTTTTTTCTTCTTCAGGCGTTAGAATTTAAATTTCACCAAGATCTAAAAGATCTAGACTCACTCCAAGTGGTGATAGAATAGAAGAACAGCGCTGTTGTACTATACAACGCGTTTTGTACTCTGAACATATGCCGAGTTTAAATCCCACATATTTGTCGTTTATAGTTTATAAGAGAAGTTCTCACTTATTTTGAGACAAACTTATTATCTCTCACTTATTTCATTCAAACTTACTAGATAAGTTTTCACGTCTTTTAGTTTAAACTTTATTTGTAAACAGAACTCATATACACACATTGCTCACAAGTTACAGTCAACAAGCACATTTAAGTACTTATGTATCATCCATTTCCTTTGATACACATCAATATTAATTAAATAGATGACCTTGATTGTTAATTAGCAACAGCAAATAAAGTAAAAAAAATATATCTATTAGATACAATAAAAAGCAAGCAATTTGAATGAGAAGGGGTAGTTGTGAAGTATGCAGGAGTATATGGGGGTGCACTGTTTACACAAAGTGAGTCGACCGCACAAAAAGGAAGGGGTACAAACATCATTAATTGCTGACAATTAACAGCTCATAAGAAACATTTGAGGCATAAGAAGTACGATAATAAGTAAAACAATAACTACAGATTTGAGGCGTAGCATGATAACAATAAATAAGATCTGAAAATAATACCTGTAGATTTGTGATGTAGTATTACATTAGATGAACCACGAATACGATTACTACAGTTATATATTATACAATAATAACAATAAATAAATTATACGAATACATTGACAGGGGGTTTACAAGGTTTTCCCTGGGATTTTCAAATTAGGGGTCCATGGACTCCCACAACTACAAAATTAGGAGTCCATTTTGTAATTTAGGAGTCCATTTGCAGTCCACTTTAATTCGATCAGAATTAAACTGAATGTCAAATGTGCACTTTTGTTGATAATTACAGACATCCCTATAAACCTATAAACATGAAATTTAATAAAATTTAGTTGTTTTAACTATATCTGAAATCATATGGAAATTTTATATCAAAAATCTATAAATTGTAATACAATTACATGCTTTTAGAAATATAGATGCAAAACTGAAAAGTTACTAAATACATGTAGCCTACTAATTGATGCCTCAAATTTATTTATTTGAAAATTATATCTATTTTATCCATTTCAAGTATTAAAGTACTTTATACAATGTAAGATTTACATAAACATTTGTGTAAATAAATCATTTTATATAACCATCATTAGTACTTTCATTATTATTTTTAATTTCCATAATTCAAATGAAAGTCGGGTTTGGTATCCCTTCTTTAATTTATACTTCCGGAAGTACCCATAAAGTGATGATCGATGTTGTCTTGTTGATTCTAGATCTATATTAGAGGTAATGATTTTCCTGTTTTGTTGTAAATAAAATGATGAATTCATTTTCTTGGTTTTCTTGTGGAATTGCAATAGAACATAAGAATTAAAAATGGACATAAAAAAGAAGCAAACTGGTAGAAATAGGTCGCATGCTTGGTTTATTTACCCAAACGATCTTGAAAGACATCAAGTATTTAACGCGTCCACTAGGACGCAATAGATCTTATTTTAGGCGTCATTTAGGATTTTTACGCGTAAATACGCAAAATTATTGCGTCAGGGAAAACCCTGGGTTTATGTTGTGGTATGATAAAATTCGATAATATACAAACAAGGTTTTTGCTATAGTATAATAACAGTAGATTACACACTAACAGGAGTTTTGTGTTTAGATATGATTACAATAGATAATCTAAAAAATCAGGCAGGTGTTTTATGTTATATTGTGTCTTTTGAGTGTTACAATATCTGTACTACTATAGAAGATTTATTAAAACTTGACCCTAAAATTATGTTGATAAATCGTGTTATGTCTGAATTCGTTACATACTGAGCAAGATAAAATAAATATGCATTGTCGATACTACTAAGATTTTGACATTTGCTTGGCCGCGAAATATTTTCCGGATTGAGGGGGAATGGTTTTTATATAGAAGAATTTCCGGAAGGAAGGTTTTCTATATAGAAATCTTTCCGGGGAAGATTCTCTATACAGAAGTTTGATTTTGTTTTGTTTGGTTTGTTTTTTTTTGGGGGGGGTGGGGTTTTTGGGGGTTTATTAGTTTTTGTTTTTGTTTTTTGTTTTTTTGACACCGAATCAAAACCTCATATCGAGTCACGTACTTCTGTGAAATAGAATCTAGCCTTACACTTCCGGTTGTCTGTTGTTTGTTGTTTTATAATTGTTTTTATGTTGTTCCTCCCTCTCTCTTTCGTTCACTCCGCGGGCTTGTCACGGAGTGTGTTTGTTGCATACCCGAAGCCGGTCATACTTAATTTGCTCTTACAATTAAAACCGAAAATTAATTGCATGTTGCGTTATCTTTGTTCTTTTTTCGTTAGAAATAAACACACATATGTCCTCAATTGCAGCCGGCAGCGATAAGTAGCCAGTGTGCCAAAGATGTTAGTTTAGGTTACTAGTTAATTAATTGGGATCGATGGAATGCACATGCAAGGTGTAAACGCGTGCAAATTAATGTGATAAACATAAAGATGGCTACAAGATATATCACGTGTAAACAGACACGCCGAGGAGATGGACAATGATGACCTTGGCGTTAGAATTGTATCTTTAGATTGCAGCACAGCTGATGATGTACACTTGGTGTACAATTATAATGTATATTTATTGTCCGTATACAGTATACAATAAATTTTATTATGTTAGATATGTGTTAGATAAATCACATGGGTTACAAACACATCAATTATATATATAGATAATGCCAGAGACAATCTGCGATGTCTTGGAATACGGTAGATTCTATTTCCTAAATGGACTAGTGTTGCAGAAAATCAGTCGAAATTTGAAAAGTAATAAAAATACATCAATTTTTTATTATATATAGACTGATACAAAAACAAAGAAAAGAAAGATTCATAGACAAAATAAATGAATGAATGAAAAATCAAACAAATAAAAGTAATGTAAACGTTTGAGTATGAGTAGATAAAAACCCGACTTGTTAGAAAAAGTACAAAACCATACAAAATCTACGTGATTCATTACATCGAGGCAAATCCACAGACAACATACATACACAGTTAACAAAGTAATGCTTTATCATGTAGCGTATTGTCATATTGTCAATTTTGTATTTACTGGGTGGGTGTCATATTGTCAATTTTGTATTTACTGGGTGGGTGTCATATTGTAAATTTTGTATTTACTGGGTGGGTGTCATATTGTAAATTTTGTATTTACGGGGTGTGTGTCATATTGTCAATTTTGTATTTACTGGGTGGGTGTCACATTGTAAATTTTGTATTTACTGGGTGTGTGTCATATTGTCAATTTTGTATTTACTGGGTGGGTGTCATATTGTCAATTTTGTATTTACTGGGTGGGTGTCATATTGTCAATTTTGTATTTACTGGGTGGGTGTCATATTGTCAATTTTGTATTTACACCCAACCCAAAAAATTCAAAATTTAGAACATGACAGTATATTAGGTATAGACAAAGAATTTGCAAGTTTTTTTTTATCACCCTTAATTAAAATGATGTTCTCTCTAATACCACTGGAATATTACCGCTACCATACATATCTTACTGAAAAAATAGTTGAGTTTTTAACTGACAAGGCAGGACTCTTTCTTCGCCATGCGCCTCAACCCTGACTCCAAGTCCATTAGAATACGAACAACTTAGATATACATGTACAAATGGTCTCAACATGAAGAACAATTGCGAATCCTAAACGGGGTAGGACTCTTCGTATAGATATCATTCCCTAGAACAGGTCAAATGAAGTAAACAATTGTTGACAGAACGAAAAACAACTTAAGGCAAATCCTTTACAACCGTCTTTAGGAAAGGAAACATTATAATTATATTGATATAAAACACCATCTACCACTTTAATTCCCTGTCCGTCGGATGATAAAAACCAAGGTCTCGTGTCACAGGTGTCAGCACGTTAAAGAACCCTCACTGCAAAATGGCCATAAGTACCGAGCATAGGTACAAATTTGAAGCCCTTCATCGGCATTTGGTAACGTCTCCATATGAGTGAAAGATTGTTGAGTGGGACGTTAAAAACAATACAATGCGATAGCTTCAAAATTACTTCGCTGACAGAGGTATTGTCAGATTCACAAAACTTGGTGGGGCGGATTGACATTTTGATTATCTTGCAGATGATTCTATTCATTTTTCGGTTATGAAAATCTTTATGGGAAAACTTTTTATTCCACACTGGATACTCGTAGGCATGACAACAACTAAGAACGACAACCCTTGTCAGTGTAAATTTAATGTCTTTATGATTTATTACCTAAATTTGGAACGTGTCTAAGTCAAGAAAGGGTTCACGAGACTCCAACCCGCCAAGTTATATGGATATAACTAAAGGTAAAGGAGCCGAGATAATTTTGCAAGCTTTTGGCAATTTATTTTTAGTTTCGAAAATAAAGAAGACTAATTAGATGTAAATGTAGATGGGTACCCTCATCGTCGTAAAACCACGGTCCGGAATCACTCTTGCCTACCCATGATTTCATGTACCCGAAATCATTCGAAGGCAATGGCCATTTATAAAGAGGTAGGTGTGTACAATTTATCAAATCATAGTAGCTGTGATCGCCAACGAAAAATATCACGTAGTCCGTTGATCTAATATATTTCAGAAATTGTTCAAAAGCCTCGATCTGATTAGTTAACAAATGTGGGCAATGTCTACTCGTATTGACCGAGGCTTCACGAATAAGAAAATTTAAATACGTACGAGTGATTTTGGGCACGTTAAGCCACGGATAGGAAAGAGCATAGCGATTCCGGGCCGTGGATTTAAGGCAATGGGACACCTTACACAATTTGCTTACAGTTCATGGCGGATCTAGAAATCGATATGGCGTGTACAAATGTACTTGTTTTAGAGGAACCTTTAAGGAACATGCCTATTAGTAAAAACGACATTGCGTAAACCTTCTTATAGGGATATTGGAAGGATTTAATGATAATTACTTGATTCATTACACTGCTATGACATAAAATTCCGTCGATCTTGACATGATCGCATAAATTTCGTATAGCAAAAACTAATAGAAACATCCTGTTATGCTATCGAAAACGTCCTAATTTTCAAACGAAATTGCACTTCTTGCAAATACCACACAATTTCCATGTGAATAGCTATAATTTCAACCTACTAAAACATGACTTGTGTAAATTTGTACGACATGGCCATTATTAACTGTTAAATATTCATTTTTTTTCCAACTGCAAAAGATTCCTGGGTCATTTTTCAATGGAGGAAAATATTTCCGTGCCTTTACTGTATCCATAAAAATTTTATCTGGACAACGGGCCATTTTTTTTCTACTGGTATGGGTCAATAGACCTTTTTGGAGTTGTTCCGTTCCGTTACGGCTCGTCATTATAGTATGCATCTTCAGAGAAAAATACGGCAGCAACTATCTTACATTTTTGACCTAGAATCTAGATACCATGTAGATGTCAGATGTGAAAAGCAGCCTAGAAGAAAGTGACAACACTTGTAGTCGCCACAAGGAAGGATTCCAACATCTATCAAAATTGAAGCCTTGGAGAAGAACTGGAACAAGATATCATTAAATATTGTAAGTGTAAATATTACGAAACCGGAGGCCATCTTGCCCTACATTCTATTGAAGTCACGTGATATGAAAACTAACTATTCCGCTATCTTTTACATGTATCCAGGTATTCATGATTTCTACGTAGAACAATGAGCCTGCGTAGTTTTTATATGTGCTTGAGAGCTAAGTCATCGGTTTTGATAGCTAAGTCATCGGTTTAACCATAATTCCTACGTTATGTACGAGTCAGTAAAACGATGGGTACGACTCTTCCAATTGTTTTCGTTACGAGTTAGTCAAGCGAAGGCACGACTTAGCCAAAGAGGATACGAGTTGAGATGGGTCCGAGTTTACCAACATTCCACAAAGAGGTAAACAGGTTGCCCTACAGGTACCAAATAAACAAACTTCACAGGACATAAAAAGAAGAGAGATAGAATTGATACAGAAATTGCACTGTTCAATCAGAAATAGAGCGTTAATATGCCTTGAGGAAGGAAATCAAGCTGAAAACAAATTAATAATTTCCCACCCTACTTTGAATTTTCCCTAAAAAAATCCACCTGTCAAGGCTAACACTTCTGTTCAATCGTGGAGTCAAACTGGTCGCAGAATGCTAATACATTTACTTTCTATTGTTTTTATCTTTTTAACTACAAAGTGGTAAACGTATATGTATAGAAATACATCGAAAATGAATAATTGCAAATTCCGGTGAAATACTTCCCACAATTTGACGTACACTCATGTTTTACATATTTTCCGAATCGATGTAACAGCAATAAACGATACACTGGCGAACGCTAATTTGGGGTGTTTGTTTCATGGTGTATTTATTATTTTCTGACTAATGACAGTGCATGTATGCACTAGTTTGCATTAACATGTCTTTAAATTGTACATGTGTGAATCAGAGAACTTTTTACGATATTTCATGTTGGTCAATTTTAGCGGTCATGGGCCATTAATTGTTTTCTCAACTCAAACTAAAATGATCATAGAAGCATTGACTCACTAGAATAAAGAAAAACACTGCGATAGATAAGTAATTAATTCTGTTACTGATTCAGTAAATATGTGCCCAATTGGCAATTCATTGTACCACTATAGGGCTAGTGAATTTGTCATAGGACTAGTAAAATTTGTTTCAAACTAGTCCAACTGAAATGCTCAATTTGACTCCTGACCTTTAGGTCATGATCAACATTATATTACAGTTTGAATGAATTCTAAGCAATGGTTGTGACCCAAGATTTGTGATGGACAGACAGACAGGGGGTGGGGTGGGCAGACAGACAGACAGTGGGTGGGGTGGGCAGACAGACAGACAGAGACTCAATGAGACAGACAAACAACCATCGCAAAAGACAATATGTTGTGGGGAGACAAAAATGCATGTGTGCATCATAATGATAAATCATTCGCACGCAAGCCAGCAAGTGCGCGTGTTTTTATGTTCCTACCTTTTTTCTGTTTCTAAACAATAATGCATATTACGTAGATATGTATCTATACATACCGTACTTGTTTACACAAAGCCGGAGAGGAAATAACGGTTGATATAAAACGTAAAACCGAGCGAGAACAAAGAGACACTCTCGGGGAAATGAAAAATAATTATAGCTCGCTGAACTACGCGGTAAAACTTAATAAAGACATGATTCTGGCGCAACGGAAAACGCTAAATACCATATACGGTAATTGTTTATAGAAAAGACGAGATTTATATTCTCTCTGCTCATCGAGTTTAAATTGATATGATATGTACAACACACACAATTATTATCCATTCTATCCGGAAACAAAATGTTCATTAATAATATCAATTATTTGTAGTACATTTTGTATAGTTCTCATTAATCACGACATGTTATTTGCTTCAATGTTGTTTTACTTCTTGACAAAAATAAAATAAAAGTACTGGAAGCCGGGTTTACAAATACCCAAGTAATAATATTGCCTATTTTCATTCGACGGTAATACGGAGACCACACTATCTTTCACGCGCTCTGCCTAGCCCTCTCTAGCTCTACGCTTGCGGAAGGATACAAGCTGTTTCCCATTTACTAGAATTAATTCCGCATTTTTAAATAATCTAAATAGTGTTGAAACCACTGAAGGAACAACATCAGAAAATTTCAATACATATTTATGACATTACATACATGCACTATATCTTATCGCTGCACGTAGTTTAATACTGACGGTAATAAGGAGACCATATGCGCAAAATGTCGATTGCGCACAACTCGACGATCGCTATAGTCAGCTTTCGCCTTTAGCGATATGCCCGGCTAAAAATTGGCGCTGTAATGACGTTATCATGAGCTACGAGAATTTTAACCGATGCTATAGACTGAGGACTCTTTATCACGACCACAATGCCACGTGATTTCAGTCGAAAGTTTCACCGAACATAATACCAATGAGCCACATCGCTAGCTTGAGCTGTGCATAAGTGCTTGAGGACATGAAGCGTCTTTAGTCCCTTATAACATCCGTTCACATTAGCATAAACATGTTTTCTGAAATATACCTTTTAGTCCCCCATATGTCCAAAACACCTGCGGAACTAACTATGTTGGTATCTTAAAAATGTATGGTTTTGCGATGAAAATCTCAATTTTCAAATTATCATAATACTCATTGGGAGGGAAGGAGAGCTAAAAACGAATGAAAAAATGACATCAAACTCAATTTTCAGATTACAACTAAAAAACACAAATTTGGAATTTTAAAGGCATTGGTATGACGTGTATATATTAAAATGTAAGGGATTTTGTATTAATGATAATTTTCAAAACAGATATTTCAAGATGCGTTTGGGATATACTGAAAAGTTTTTCAAAAATCAAGTAACCTCAGATCATTAACATAATGTTCAATTGAATCCATTCAGATGAAGACAAAACCAAAATATCATTTCTAGTCAACACATTATATCACTGGAATTTTGGGCTGACAAAACATGAATATACTACAACTTCTGATCATATATCTACCCCGACCCCTTCCCACAGCTTTAGTGTATATCAGACATTGTCTTTGTTGATCATAGAAAGATTATCCAATCGTACTCAAACCAGTTTTCTCGAGAAGCAGTTGCCATGACCCATTTCCTTCATTCGTCCGCCTTGTAAGATGTTGTTAATTTCTGGTACTACCAGATATAATTAAAGGTGACGGTAAACATATATTGATAAGCAAAAATATGTTTACCTCGGTAATAAGAAAAATGGAAGTGGCATTAACTAATGTATTCACTTTCGTTTAGCCAAAAAGTGACAAATGATAACACAAATTAGATTTGAAATTTAATACATTCATCGTGGTAAATTTCGTGATTTTTCGTCATTGGTCGAAAAGATAATAAACATCCGGGCCCTTTACATCCAAGTACTTGAAAAGCAGAAATTGTATGCCGATCCCGAAATGGACCACAGATTTTGTGTTTAACAGTAAAAATCTGAACAGGAAACTTTATTACATCAGAGACGTATATAACAATATTTCCTTTATAACACTAATAAAACCAACTCTTTGTTGAGTGATTTCATTGCATAGACTTTCGTAAATTGTTGATGTAAACAAGCACATTATTCAATTACCTGCATAAATAGAGCGCAGCTACCTAGTAAAACTTGTTTTATAATTGTAATTGTCAAATGAATGTCTTATTTATAGTATTTCTTTTTAATTTTAATTTTTTCAGGTCAATCTAGTATATACGACTTGGCTTGTAGAAAGGCGATATGAACCATAAAAGGACTGTGGCTAGTACAATATGAACCAATGAAAGGCGATGTGAACCATAAAAGGACTGTGGCTAGTACAATATGAACCAATGAAAGGCGATATGAACCATAAAAGGACTGTGGCTAGTACAATATGAACCAATGAAAGGCGATAAGAACCATAACAGGACTGTGGCTAGTACAATATGAACCAATGAAAGGCAATATGAACCATAAAAAGATTGTGGCCAGTACAGTATGAACCAATGAAAGGCAATACGATCCATAAAAGCACTGTGGCTAGTACAATATTTGTAAGGCAATATGAACCATAAAAGGACTGTGGCTAGTACAATATGAACCAATGAAAGGCGCTATGAACCATAAAAGGACTGTGGCTAGTACAATATGAACCAATGAAAGGCGCTATGAACCATAAAAGGACTGTGGCTAGTACAATATGAACCAATGAAAGGCGATATGAACCAAAAAGGACTGTGGCTAGTACAATATGAACCAATGAAAGGCGATATGAACCATAAAAGGACTGTGGCTAGTACAATATGAACCAATGAAAGGCAATATGAACCATAAAAGGACTGTGGCTAGTACAGTATGAACCAATGAAAGGCAATATGAACCATAAAAGGACTGTGGCTAGTACAGTATGAACCAATGAAAGGCGATATGAACCATAAAAGGACTGTGGCTAGTACAATATGAACCAATGAAAGGCGATATGAACCATAAAAGGATTGTGGCTAGTACAATATATGCAAGGCAATATGAACCATAAAAGGACTGTGTCTAGTACAATATGAACCAATGAAAGGCAATATGAACCATTATAAGGACGGGTATATTCTAAGCAGTATAGCATTCATTTGACCTTTTCACAATAACTGCGTTCCTACTTATCTCAACTGCGGCTTAACACTTCAAGAAGTTTCGTACCCAACACAAATCATACCAAATCAAATACAAATCATACATACACAGGGAACAATTAGTCTTCCATTGGGTAATATTTGTCTTGGGTATGAAATGTTTTGAGGACGAAACTTCTTGATACCACTCGGAAGTCGAAGTGCGCAGGTGAGATTTGTAGGAATGCAGTTATCGTGAAAGGGTATATTATCTATGAAAGCTATAAACAGATTATTTTGATTGTTGATGTTTTAAGTCGCGCTTTCAAATAATTATTTTTCACTTATATGTTGGTGGCGACAGTTTCCAATGGTGGAGGAAAGAAACTGTTTCGATGTTCCGGCCGGGAAGAGACTATCGTCCTTCCGCATGTAAACTGGCAACCTTTCTCCCAGTGGAACTCGAACCCGCGCTGACTCGAGGCGAGAGACGTCAAGGTTTAAAGGTCAAACTGTCCTAACCACTCGGATTTGGATTTCCCTATAGATTGAGATGTGTTTTAATTAACGTTGATATAAGTGTGAGTATAAACAGCAATATTGATATCACTAAATACCGAAGTAACTCTTAAATAACAAGTATCATTTTACAATTTGGCGGAGGTATACATAGCAAGAACGAGACATAGATATTAGCAACACATTACAATCATATTTTACCACAGCGTTTGACAATGATATTCAAACGCTGCATAATTAGGAACGACACGTCATGGGGTGAGTGCAAAAACATAATACACACGTGACCATGGCATGTTTTCAAGAAGAAGGTCAATTACACAATTAGATCAAACTGACAAGGTCAGAGAGAGAGAGAGAGAGAGAGAGAGAGAGAGAGAGAGAGAGAGAGAGAGAGAGATCATTGACCGGATATATACTTAAGTTCAGTAACTAAAGAAATAACCTTGTATGAGTAAGTTCGGTAACCCAATAAATAACCTTGTATAAGTGAGCTCGGTAACCCAATAAATAACCTTGTATAAGTGAGCTCGGTAAACCAATAAATAACCTTGTATAAGTGAGCTCGGTAAACCAATAAATAACCTTGTATAAGTGAGCTCGGTAAACCAATAAATAACCTTGTATAAATGAGCTCGGTAAACCAATAATAACCTTGTATAAGTGAGCTCGGTAACCCAATAAATAACCTTGTATAAGTGAACTCGGTAACCCAATAAATAACCTTGTATAAGTGAGCTCGGTAACCCAATAAATAACCTTGTATAAGTGAACTCGGTAACCCAATAAATATTATTTAGTGCAGGACAGGTGCTAGTATCTATATATCATACACAAAAGCTATGTGTCTGTATACCACAGAGCCATGATCTTTGTAACCGCCTGAGAAATATCAATTAATACAATCCATACAGACTTGGAGAGTATGAAATAATTAATTAGTTCACTTAATTAAATCTGTGAGATTTGTCGTCATCTTTATATTAAATCAACGAACATGTTCGCCGAGTTTATTAAAAGCTAGTGAGAACAATGTACCCCTAACAACAATATTTTTTATTCTTAATATCGTATATAACCGTTTTCTGACCCGACACCTTCTGTTTTTCACAATTATAGCTTTTTTCCTATTGTACGTTTTCGCTGCTTACGTGTATTGATAAATGTCACTTTGAATGAGTCTCTTTTTTGTAGGAGATCTGTTACATTCATCATGGCATAAACTGGCATTTAAGCTGTAATCGCTGACAGTGATACTTATGTCAGTGGCGGATTCAATGGGGATACAAAGGGCGTACGCTCCCTCCTTGGGCACCAAAGTGAAAGTTACACCGGCGTTCCATATGTAAACTGGCAACATTTCTCAGAAAATCGGTTAAGGTTCTAGCGGGACTGAACCTGCACTGACTATAAGTGAGAAACTTCATGGTTTAAATAGCAATGCTCTAACCACTCGACCACGTAGGTCCCGAAAAGAAGGAGATCAAGTTGTATTACATTGCCATATTTTGGATATTTTTTTGTCTCAATATTGTTATTTTTCCTCATTAAAATAATATCTATCATGTTCCCACTTTTTTATTTACCAGGGGTTTTACCAAAAATTGTGGAGCCGGCCTGGCTCAGTCGGTAGCGCGCTCGACTCTTGATCGTGAGGTCGTGAGTTCGAGTCCACTCGGCAACAGGTTGGTTTCCTGTCCTGCAGATGAGACAGTAAAAACCGAGGTTCAATGTCACAGTAGGTGTCGGCACGTTAAAGAACCCTCACTGCTCAATGGCCGTAAGTGCCGAGCAAAGGCCAAAATATGAAACCCTTCACCAGCATTTGGTGACGTCTCCATATCAATGAAAGATTCTTAAGCGGGACGTTAAACAGCAACAACAACAACAAACAAAACAAAACAAAAAGTGGGAACATGATAAATCTAATAAATACTGATATCTATCACCTTATATGAACCATATTCTTCCATTACTCCTATATGAATCAAAGCACTGAAAGTACTGAAAGTCGGGCTTACAAATGCCCAAGTAATGAAATTGCCTAGTTTCATTCTGACGTCAATACGAAGACCATTCTCACATATTTTCCCTTCGTTTTATCGGGGAATGATTTCCTTGTCAACCCCTAGGGTATTGACAAGCTACACGCACTATGACGTCACAATACAATTTGTCTGTTGCAGTACATAATGTCAGAGTTCATTTGTGTATGCATTTAAAACATGGGAGAAAAATAATCAACCCCTAACTTGAGGGTATGACAAAGGAATATCAATCCTCGGGATTGAGATTCCTTTGTCATACCCCCAAGGTAGGGATAGATTCTATTAATCTTTTCCGCGTTTTTGTCTAGCACTTGCTGGCTTTTCGTATGCGGAAGAATGCAACTTTCTCATTTACAAGAATTTATAATGAAAGGAAATTCTAAAATTAATATAGATTTATGTTGGAACCACTGTAGAAACAACATCAGAAAATTCCAATACATATTTATGACATTACATACATGCACTATATCTTATCGCTGCACGCACTTTAATTCTGGTGGTAATACGGAGACTACATGCGCAAAAAGTCGCTTGCGCACAACTCGACGATGCTAAAGCTGGATTCCGTCTTTGGCGATATGTCTGACAAGAAATCAAAACTGGAAAATATTGACACAGAGAGGGCAATGCTAATATTTGACTTGTCTTTTTCAACTGGACATTGTTATTATGCACATCTACATGACAACATTTCAAAATAAAGTAAGTTGTCATCTAAAGAACGATTACCCATTTTCAAAAACAGAGATATATATTCCGATTGTTTCTTTCAATATAAAGTTGCATTGTCACAAGTAAATACTGCAAGCGTCGCAATGTTAACGGTATTCATAATTTGGCGTGTTGCGTTCTGTCCAAAATCATGCTAATTAACGATTATTTTTAATATACAGAAAATCTTATAACTAAACTTAAACTATACCGTAAATTCAAATCTTACAAGTAACAATTGCGGTAATTTTTATATCCGCGAAAATATGCACCTGTGATCTATATTAATTGTTAATTTTGATACTGTGTATCAGGATTGCGATGCTGCCCGATGTAGTTTCGCTATCATCATGAGATCTGCAAACAATTATAGACTAAAACCATCAAGTTTGAGACAGAAAATTGTAAAAGTTGCTAGATAAGGTAATATTCAGTGATATATATATATATATATATATATATATATATATATATATATATATATATATATATATATCTCCTCAGGGATACAAGAAAGCCCTGTCTTTATAGGGGGTTGTTGATTTGTACACTGATTGTACTATCGGGGACAGCAAAAACGGTCTTTGTGATCAGGTGGTCGATAGGTTTACTGTATATTAGTGCATTAACAAGATCGATTGAAAAGTCCCATACTGTAAAAATATGTAATATCGTTTTGATTGTACACCGATTTTCAGATGAAATATGTATCTCGTCTTGGTGTTATGCCGATTTTTCACAATGGTTCACTTAACTTGTTCTGTAGTATTCAATTCCCAAGTGCTCGATTTTCCTCCTGAAACCCTTAAAATAGCTACTACAGAAACTGGGTTATTTTGACAAAAGTAAATGCTGGCAATTTGGGATAAACTGTATGGCTGCCATTAAAACAATGTCTATACGTCTCTTTTTGTAATAGTAATGGTGTGTTACGTCAAGACTAGAAACGTTTATAGTTTCATAACTGTTAACAGCGAGTTACGAACGCGTGGTTGGCATCCCGGCGCAGTCATATAATTCCCAGAGTACGAAACTACGGTCGAAAATAGTAAATTATACCGATATTGTTCGTGACATTAAAATAATTAGCAATCCATTGGAGAAACAACCTGTAAATTCGATTCACGGTACAAGATCCTAATTGACTTTAAATTTAATAATATTTACGATACAGCCCACATCTCTAGAATTCTAAACTACAATGGGTCACGCACCTGGGATACAGATATACATTTCCTAGATGAATGCAATATGTTGGTATGAACTTGGAACAAAATATGTTATTATGGTATCCTATATATATATATATATATATAGATAGATAGATGTAGTTAATGCATTTACAATATGATTGACGAAAACAAAAACGTATTTATTACCTTAGTATGCCAGCATATATATTACATACATACATGATAAAGAATATGTTTAACATATTAACTATCTTTCTAGTTTTTATACTTGGCCTGACTTTCCGGGTACGGCGGTGTCGGAATTGACAGATATGGAAATTCGAAAACTGACCCTCTTTAATAAGGAATTTTAAACAAAAATTATGAACAATTTAGAATTATCAAAAATTGTGTGTGTCTAAGATACAATATGAAACATTGCTTTCACATTTTAAATTCTGATTACATCTTGTAACATTTATAGGTAGATGTTTTTATATTGACTGTAATTTATAAACCCAAAATTGAACTGATCTGTATATATAATTTTGATCGGCTTACCTTCCTTAGCGAAGTAGATTTCCACACTTTCTAACCAAACCAGTCAACCAACACAACATCTGATAGAGATCAAAAGTTTTAAAACGCATAAAAACCAGCGTCAATTTATCTAGTTTTTTCCGCAAGTGACAAGGAATACAAGTCAAGGTTTGTATACACTGTCGACCTCTCTAGTACTGTGTACGGTGATATAAACGTGTGAAGTACAACAGGAATCTAGAGATTAAGACAAACAAGCGATTGCTATAGAAATCCTTTGTACAGAAGGTAAACAGAACAGCATCACTGAACATCGTAACAGAGTTGACGGCTTTCTACAATCGTAACACAGAGTGATGGTTATTCTTAGTATGTAAGTAAGCAAAAACCTTAGTGTACAGATCAATGTTGCCAGAACGCCAAATCATGGAGCGAAAAAAAAAACTAACGGAGTAAAGTCAAATGTCATCGATTTTCTAAAGATTTCGCAGAGGGAAAGTTTTCGTATCCGAGAACTGTCTTGGAAATACCAAAGTTCAAATAAGAGAAATATATATGTTTTGGACAACTTCAGTTATCAATCAGTTTTGGAAGTAGATTTATCGGTAGACTAATTACCACAGAGAAGTCCCGTCTTTTTGTTTCTAAAGAAAATGAGAATAACGGCGACAATAGATGGAGATGTTAAAAATAAAAGTAATGGGATCATTTCATGATGGATTACTTTTTGGTCAGCATACGGAGAACGTAGAATAAAGTGTTCTTTTATTGCACTATATCTCTATTTCTCGCTCTCACCAAGATATTTTTGCCTAAACTAAGACAGGTGAAGTTTCGGAAATTTAAACCGTCAGACATGTCTACTGTCGCTAGGGATCCCATATTTTCATCCAAAGGATCAGTAGCACTGTCATGCCTTGTACTGACCTATTGCGTAGGACCATCCATTACCAGGTAGCCCCAGCTAAAGACTGTAGCTTGGCTAATTAAGAATGCGCAATACATCCGCCAATCCGCTTTCCCGTTTCGTAAAATCATCTTATGTGATCGAAGCTAGCAATTATGTTTATTTTTGTACGTTTAAGAAAATTCAATTTTAAATTCATTGGAATAAAACAAAAATATAGAGCCAAACGTGCCACCTCTGTTGGAACCTGCCTGAACATACCATAATGAATACCTCTCTATAATGAATACCTCTCTATAATGAATACCTCTCTATAAAGCCTACCTGAATATAGCGTCCTTATTGCCTGTTCCTTCGAGTGGTCTGCATAGACAAGTATGCCTGTAGTGGCGATAAGCATTTTGTAGAGATTTGTAGAGTTAGTGCTCTATGAGAGAGAGAGAGAGAGAGAGATTACACCTGTAGCAAATTAGCGTATATTTCACAACGGATTCGTTTTCAGCTCGGCCGTGTTTTGTGTTCAGGGCAACAATCAATCATATTTGCCTTTAATCAGAAGATCTAATCTGATAGCTATAGATTCGATTCGACTAAATATAATTGGAGTCAAGAGTTACAATCTCATTAACCTCAGATAATATTACTGTCCCGCTATTCCTTAAAGATGTAAGTGAAGGTTGAACGAGAAAAAGTGGCGGATTCAGTACTGCAAATTAAAAAGGTTCCTCAATTCACAGACAATACTCAAATCGGTTTGGTCCGGAGTGCATGTGTGTAGCTAGATTGAGGTAATCTAATTAAAAACCGATGATCATCTCTCATTACTCCCCTTCTCCGGTATGTTGCGTTGAGAATCTAACGAATTCGGTATGAAATCACATATGCACAACAGATATTATTAAGCATACACACAATATATCAAATAAGACAACAAGCTTCTTCACCGTGATCAATCTCGCTGTATCTAATGCTACATATACTATACATCATAGATCATAATAATAAAACACACAGATATATATATATATAGTTAGCAGTTTCATTTAAACGACCTGGAATGTGGATATTATGCAGTGGTAGGTGGGAAATTTGAAAAAACAGCCCACTACTGGTTTTAATGTCAGCAATCGGAAGTGACCTTGCACGACTTTATCTTTAATTCACGTGATCTGTGTACCATTATTCCGACAAAACTGAACGGAATGGAACAACTCCAAAATTTTCTACTGTTACCGGAACAACACTTGTACTAATTTCGGAGAGAATGGGAGAAGATATGAGAGAGAAAATAAATCAAATATACCAGTCTCACGGATATTTTTCAAGGAAATTGGAGATTTGCCAGAATTAGATTAGATTTTACAAAAATTACATAGACTTAGACTGAAAATTGAATATCAACGTTTACTCTGAGAGAGAGAGAGAGAGAGAGAGAGAGAGAGAGAGAGAGAGAGAGAGAGAGAGAGAGAGAGAGAGAGAGAGAGAGAGAGAGATCCACACTGATATCAACGTAATAACCAACTGAGTCCATTAACCCATATATGAAATCCAAGATTTGTTTTTTACAATTAAATAACAAAAATGCAGTGTGTCACTAAATATACGCTGACACATCTGACGCCAACGAAAGTCACAGGAAATTACACCGTAGCTATAAAATAAAATCATCAATGGAGAAAAGTTGACGTTAAAACAAGGATCTCCGTCTCTATCGATCCCGACAATTGACATCAATGAAAACCTTTGTTCCATTGAAGACTCTAATTTTCTAAAAACTACTTTAAAATCTTTTCTTTACATGCGATAAAAACTCATAAATATTCATGTTCATTTGAATACTGTGTAGAAACGTTTTGCTTTTCATCGTTGCTACAGAAGCTGCCCAGGAAAATGGTTATAAAATATGGTATTACCGGAATTACAAAGAATAATTTTCTCGCGCGGATGACGGACTAATTTGTAGCTGCAACTATTCAAGACTGGTGTTTATCTAATACCACCACGATATATACATTTATAAACGACAGAGCATTACAGAGCTACCAGTCTGTATGATACTGTAATATTTACATAGTTATTCCTACATCAATTACCATTAGCTTGTCCATTTTGAGTTCTATTATTATTATTATCTTTTTTTCTTTTTTCTTTTTGGTTTTGTTTACACGAGAATTGTACAGCGGCATGGAAGTGACATGAAGATGTTTTCAATGTATTACTCCTGATAGACCAAAACTGAAAACATGATAATTAAATCAAACCCTTGCCATATTTTGGGATAACCCGGACTTGGTCAATCAAAAAGTAAAAAACATTATTCAGGTCTATTTAAACTCAAGATCACCCTTAAAAGCTGTGTGGACGTATTGTCCGATTCACAAAGATGGCGGGCGGAGTAACCTTTAAGTTTTGATTATCATATGGATGATTCTACTCACTTTTCGGTTATGTCAAGCTGCACGGGGTCTTATATGTGATGGGAAGTAGGAACGATTACTCTAGTCAGTGTAATTTTAAGGTTATGATTTATTACCTAAAATTTAAGCTCGCTCAGGCCAAGAAAGGGTCCAGAGGACTCCAACCCGCCATGTTATGGGTTTTACTATAGTAGGTATTACACGCGCAAGTGAGGGTGATCTCGAGCTTAAATCGACTCTTTCCCTGTATAATAATTTTTCCTCTTTGACTTACTAGGGGTTACACAAAAAACATGGAAATGTTTGATTGAATTATCATGTTTTAGTTTATAGTTACCTGGGGCTATAGATTTATTCTGACTAAAAATGAAAAAAAAACCTTGAGTATGGTACTCAAACTATGTAAATTTCTGGGTTTTTTTTTTTTTTGGTTTTTTTTTATAATAAATATTTATCCTTATTTGATATTGTATGCGCTAAATGTACAACAAAGTCCAGTCGCAGCATAAACTGTATTTACATCTTAAATTAATTAAAAAGTGAGCTGAGTAATGGGTAAATTTAGTTACTCTGGGTACAGAGGCATGGCTATACGCCAGGTGGACCCACACGAGCGCACCTACACATAAACTATTATAATAATAAAAATATGAAATGTAATTACTTTGGCAAGTCATTTAATACAAGGAAGTTGTTTTTCATTTAATATTCAAAATCTCTGTCATTGTATTTCCCACGTGAACTGCGAAGTGATAAAATATCTACATTCATCTGGCTGATTTGGAGTTCCTTATATCCTCCATCAATCATCTACACTCATTGCACATTATTCATTTCCTACTGACAATATCGATACATATTAGGGTGAGGTTCTCTATTACAACTTTAATAATGTTAAGTACAGAACCGACCAAACATTCTTAATAATCCATAACTTAAGTACTGACAGTTGAAGTTCACTGCACGTTTGTACATTCTACAGCCAATATTCAGAGATGCTTTGTCATCTTTTAGGGAAAAAATATTTAAAAAAGAAAACCAAAAAGATATGTTATTCGACCGACCCATCTTAAACGCCTTGACCGATGTTATTACTAAATTCTGTTTCTTTTTTCTTTCTTTTCAAATTTACCACAATTAAAAAGAAAATTGCAAAATATGATTTGCCGGCTATCGATCGACCCACTTTTAAATGTACGGGTCGAAGGAAAATACCTAAGAATCCAGACATGTAAACTCAGCTTAAAACAATTTTTTCTGATTTCTCAAGATTTTACAACACAATTGCTTTTAGGGAGCAAAAGATGTCAGAAGTCAACAAAGTCCACCGGAAATGGTTTGAGCTACTTTTATCAAAACAGATACATGAAAAGTCAACGTTAATGATTTTGAAAAGTAGGAAAAAATCTTAGGTGAAGGTCACAAGGTAAAAAACTTATGACTTGAAATGAAAGCTCTAGTCAAAGGGAACCTCTTGCGATTCAAAAGAGACCGGTCAGGTTAAAGTGTTTAAAAAGTAGGTCAATACAAGATTAAGGTCACTAGGTCAAATGTTATGAACCTAAATAAAAGCTCTGGTCATGAGGATTTGATATGTAAAATATCAAAGCTCCTATCCCTTGCAGTTCAAAAAGTATTAGGCCATTTTGAAAAGTAGTTCAAAGTACAAATTTAAAGTCACAAGGTCACAAGTCATGGTTCAGAAGGAAAACTCTGGCCATACGGAATCTATATGTAAATTAACAAAGCTCTGTCCCTTTTGGAATAAAACATATAGAACAGGAAAACGTTTTTCTAAAGTAGGTCAAAGTCCAAAGTCAAGGTCATCAGGTCAAAAGTCAAGGTACCAAACAAAACCTCTGATCATAAGCCTTTAGGAATCTATATATCAAATATCAAAGCCCTGTTCCTTGTTGTTCAAAAGATATAGGCCAAATTAAAGTGTTTTTTGTTTTTTTTTGTTTACGAACGACGACGACATCGACGCCAGGGGTGTGATATTAGGTCTCCGGACTTTCATTCCAGTGAGCTAAAAATAATTCATCCTTGCATTTAAGGGGGGGAGGTGTCCTAGAGTGTACAAAAACTTATCATTAATTTTTTCTTATTTTTGCATATTAATTCATTATGAATGAATTAATTAATTTGGCACATTTATAAGGGACATATCCATAATAATGCAAGAGTTATGTCCCTTTGCTCAATTTTTTTTTAATTAAGTGTCCTATTCATTATGAAAAAGGTTATTTTTTTTCAAAACTCACATTTTTCTAGCTATGTAAAATTTTATCTAAGGTCATGGTATCAATGTGTTTTTTATGCTTTTGTTAGAGACGGTGAATAAAGAAGAAGAAAGAATTAAAGCTGCGACCCAAAATGCCAATCACTCAAATTTGGTCACTGTAAAAATATTGTTTTATATTTGTTCTATAAATAATTAATTCAGAATGGTTAGCAATTAGTTGGATTCAATAAAACAAGTTGTGGGGCCAAAAAATAACACATTGAACTATGCCGAAATTAAAATCCTTTTAGGGAAGTGTTACTTTAAAGTTTTACAATTCAGCGAATATATAATTACCTATAATAATCTTCTATGTCAGTAAAGCATCACATACAATAAGAAAGTTTTTAGAATGTTTGTCAAAATGTACTGCACCCAGATAAACACAAAAGAGGGACAAAAGCTGTGCTCCATAGACGACAAAAATCCTTACCTGAATTATTTCATTCAAACAAAACAGCTTCTTAATGTGAATTTGCCGTCTATTTTTTTTTTTGTCATCTGTGGACAAATTCACATCGTCTGTCATCTTTGTTTACATTGCTAACATCAATTCCAGTTACGATTACAAGTATTGACATTCTTGTCACATGACCAGGTGTCCTTCTTCCTCTTTAAAGTGTTTTATAAATTAAATATGTTAAAATTTTCGTTTGTACATCGGGGATATTGGAAAGTAATGTAGAAAAAGAATTTCACTCACACTACAACGGTAAAAGCACTTGTTTTCCTAACAAAATTTTAGCCGTAATCTTTTTTATCCCCCAAAACGTTGTGTTGGAGGAAAAACAAACTATGCTCCCGACAGGTAAGCCGTTCATAACACCGGCAAATATTGCTAAATGTCAGACATAATACAAAACCAGAGAATTTCCATCCTAAACTTTGGGGTCGAAATAAGGCCCCATTTCTAATGCTAAGACAAAAAATGCATCCCTCAATTTGCAGTCGAAAGTTCCCAATAGAAGCCAAACAGCAATGTATTAGAAGAAATTCTTGTATTTTCAAAGTTTTGTTTATTATTAGATTTTCCTTTATCAATAGGACCAGGTCCATTGTAAAAAGGGTGCTGAAAAACCCTGCAACCATTTCTTATGTATCACTGGTATAAATTTGCACAGCAAAGGTTAAAATGTCATCTGTCGAAAACGGACGGGTCAATAATAATATGTACTCTTTTACACAGAGTTGTCGGTCCTTGCACTCTCGATCAATTTCTGTCAACGTCTAAAAATCAAAGCAATCTCTTACACAGAGTTGTCGGTCCTTACATTTCTCAACAATATCTGTCAACCTCTCGACAGATTCAACCTTCTATAGATTTTGCTCTTTATAAGATACCAGTCTTTCTTGCATAAATATTTTAGTGTTGACATAGAAAAAATATTATTTAAGGTTAAAATACTCATAAGAAATGGATATAAATATATAGACTATATTTTTGCGATGAGTTTCCATACTCTTTGTAATATGGTTATAAATATTCTGTGGGTTACATTACCACGTGTTTTGGGACTTCGTTTTAGGCGTTGACAGAGGTTGTTGAGGGGTGCAAGGACCGACAACTCTGTGTAAGAGATTGAAATTAAAGCAGTCCCAAAACACGTGATCATTTAACCAACGGAATTAATATAGAACTCAGAACAGGGATACTTATCACAAAAAAATATATATTTATATTTATAGCCATTTTTAACAAGTAATTTTGCCTCAAATATTATTTTATTATTTGTCAGCACCAAAAAGATATGCAGAAAATTAGAGTGCCAGAACCGACAACTCTGTGTAAAATATTGTACAATATGCCCCCGATCTTCGGGCTCGGGGTATAAATATAATAACGTAATAAAGATTTTTATCTGACTTTACTTTGGTCCAAATACAGAACAGTCTATCATAGTGAAATTTAGGTAAATCAAGTTGTCTTATACATATATATAAATTCAATATTCAAAGCCTTTAATACATTTATTGTGGGAAATGTTATCGTCTTTTTTAAAACTAGTCATCTCAATGTATCAATATCAATGTATCATTCCATAATACATTG
The DNA here is from genome assembly GCA_030159075.1 of Atrina japonica. Classification (NCBI taxonomy): domain Eukaryota; kingdom Metazoa; phylum Mollusca; class Bivalvia; order Pterioida; family Pinnidae; genus Atrina; species Atrina japonica. The sequence continues at coordinate 73,551 of BROG01000203.1, forward strand.
AGATGACTAGTCTACAACATTAAGGTTATAATGTCGAGAGCATACCCGGTCGAACTACTGATTCCAGTGCAGACTATGCCCTCAAACATTAGGTGCACATGTACTTTTATGCCCGCGAAGTGATTATCGGTTCACCTTGACTCGGTGCCACTAGAGTGAACCTCATATCCAATTAACTACAAACAGAATTTGGTTTTTTTCGGGAATCGAACCTGCGATCATTAGCGTAAATCATTAAACAATTCCGGTCGCATAGACCCAAACCTGAAAGGAAATGACAATTGCCAAATCTTACATACTGCCCAACGTTACTTGAGGTATGCTAACGCTTATCATGTAGAAGAATAATGTAGACTCCAATTTTAACAACTGCTATTCACCTTCATGCCACAGAGCAATGCGTTCATAAAATGAATAATCAAAACAATTGTGTCAAATCGAGTTCAATATGTTGGGGGCGTGACACGTGCCTTTAAATCACAATATCAGCATATTTGCAGTGAAGATATCTGGCGTATTTTGACTTTATATGGTTTATTTTTTCTCGAGATCACACAAACTAATATTTAATTACAGTAATAAAACCCGATAAAGTCAACATGGTGGAATGTTATTAAAGAAACATTGAATATCATTATATCCTCTTCCCTGTACTAAAACTGACGCGGCCTTGAATGTAAATGGATACGTAAAACTTATGTAAATAAATATTATTTTATCCCGCACATATTTGTTTATCAACCTGTCTATCTATCTATCTATCTACATGTATCTATCTATCTATCCATACATCTATGTGGTAATTTTGCTAGTTGACATGCGGGCTGTCGGTGGTCTTTTCCCGGTATTTTGTAATCGGGATCTCTTCTCTACCATTGAAACTGGCCGCCACCAAACCGCATCATTTTTTAGTGTGGCATAAAACATCATTCAAATCAAATTCAGTTTCTACTGGTGGAGAGAGCCGTCGTGGCTCCGCGATAGATTCGCAACCAGAGGGTCGCGGATTCGAGCCTCCGTGGAGGCGTCTGGCTTTTTTCCTATCCTTCGGATGAGACTGGTGAGTAGACAGACGATAGTCGATGGTGGCGTTTGTTTCTGAGAGACGTTGGGGGAGAGGGATGGGATGATGGGAATCGAAGAGATGGGACGGATTGATGCGAGCTTTAGATTGAGGATGAGGATGGCGCATTTGGGGTTTGACTGATGGATGAACTTTATTGAGGAAGTGGTGTGGTGGGGTATAAAGTGGGGTCGGGTTGACTTGAGGCTGAAGTTGTATGGAGGGAGTGAGGTCCTCGGCTGGGAGGTGTTGGGGTGGTATGGAGGATAGATTAATGGGATTAGTGGGGATGTAGGAGAAGGTAGGGGAATGAAGCGGTGGGTGATGTTTGGAGTGGCAGTGTGCGGATAGCATTGGTTGCTGGATAGGGGATGGCTGGAGGTAGTCGGGAGTGAGGTATGCGGTTGGTGGTTGATGTGGTATGGGGGTTTAAATCGCAATGAGTAATTGACCTGGGTCTGCATTTGTGAGGAGTGGAAGCTAGTGGTAGGACTTGATGCGTGAATGGCGAGAGTATGAATGGAATGGGAGATTAATTAGGAGTGCGTGGTGTATTGAGAGTGATACTATCGATGGGGGTTGTAGCAACCGGGTGTGTGGAAAGTTATGGATCGTGGGGGGAGTGGGTAAGGTGGCGTTCTAGTTCGGGTGACTGGTCTTGTTAATGCTGTGTTAAGATGAGTAATGACGGAGGCCTGGAGTGCGATTGGAAATTCTTTGAGCGGTTTTGGTGTTCGGGCGGAGGGGGGTGCACAGAGTGAGTAATGAGCGTTGGTCGTGGGCGCTGAGTTGGGTGAGTGGGGAGGTCTGGAGTTGAGATACTGGAAGTTGGAGAAGCGTTCAATGAGGGTGCTGAGTGATGAGGAAAGAAGAGAAGAGTGTGACGAGCATGTGAGGTGATTAAACTGAGAGGTGTTGGCGGTGGGATTGTTGAGATTGTGGCCTGATATGTTTGGAGGCCGGTTAGGGAGGGGGGCGGTGGAGGGTTGAGGTGGGTGAATTCGTGGAATTTGTGGGAGTGTGGACGTGTTTGTATGACTTGGGGGAAGATTATGCGCGAGTGCCGCGTAGGGAAAGTGGATCGCTGGAGTCTGAGTAGGGACGTATAAGCGGCTGGGTTGGTTTGTTTGGCTCATGTGAGAAGTGAGGAGGTGTTTTCGGAGGGGGTATGGGAATGCTAGGTGGGTTGGATGAATTGCGTTGTCAGGTGCGAGTAAAAAAAGAACGAAGTAGTACACGAATTGTAGAGCGTTAGGTTTGGAGCGTTTGAGGATGTGAGGGCGTTTCATGACGGAATGGATTTGGAGGAGGTTATTGGATGAGGGCAGCTGAAGAAAGTGGTTGTTAGTATGATCACGGTGAGGACTATGTAAGGTGGATGTGGAAGTTAGAGTGTAAGTGGTGGGGGGCGTCTCATGAAGGGGTGGGGTATGGGAATGGGCGAGGATTACATTGGAAGTTGATGGGGAAAGCGGCGCGCGATATTTGGGGGTGTTGTGCGTGAAAGCGATGTGATCGGGTGGCTGGGTGAAGTGGGATGTGCTCCGGGGAACGGGCCGGGCGGCGCCCAAGACGATGGTTGCAATGTGTTGTTGGCGAATTGAAGTGGTGGGGGACGTGAAGGAAGTGGGATATACCAGGGGACGAGGGTTGATGCGAAGAAGATTATGCCCCGTGGGGCGGAGGGGGTTGTGGGGAGTGTTCGGAATGGATGCGTGTATGATTTGAGAGGGGGAAAAGTTTATTGCAAGGGGTGGTGCGTGACGGAGTTCGGGCGTTTGCACCTAACGAGCGGATGGGATTATGGAGGAAGGTTCTGACGTGGGGTCGACTGAGGTTGGGGGAGGATGGAAGGGATGGACTTTTGTAAGCTGTTGTATTTGGGTGTGTTGTAAAAGATAATCAGAACGAGAGGATGTGATTGTGAAGTCGTTGGAGCGTTACTGCAGCCGGGATTGAGGGTGATGTGGGATGTGGAAAGAGGTGAGTTGCTGTTAGATGCGGTTAGTGAGTTGGGGGTGGAGGAAGGGAGGAGAGAAGGGGGGCAGAGGAGGGGCGGGGGAGGGGGAGACGGCGGGGGCGGAAGTTCCATTTCGACGTGAGGTCGGACGTACACCTTTTCGGAGCTTAGGATCCTTGGACGGTAGAGGTCGTCGGATGGTATTGGAGTTTGTATTCTTGGACTTATTCGGAGGGAGTGAAGGGGGTTGTGAATGCGTTGAAATAGGGCGGAGGAGTGAGTCTATTTTGTTTAGGAGTTGGATGAATAATTTGTTTGATGAGGGCGGACGCGAGAGGTATGTTGGCTCGATATATGGCGATGGTTATCTGGGGGAAAGGGTGAGGTAGGGGTGGAAAGGAGCTGTGGAGGAGCTGCTTTTGGACCGTAAGGGGGTTGAGTGAATTCGTCTGACGTTTGGAGGTGGTCCGGGAGTGGTTGGTGAATCGGGGTATTGGAAGTAGGTGGTATCGGGGTTATGGCTTTGGTGCCTAGAGGAGTTTATCTGGGTGGATCATAGCTGAAGTTTGGATAGTATTGGGGGGATATGAGGGTAGAGAAGGTCGATCGTTTGGATGTGCTTGTTATTGCTTGGGGGTTGTAGAGAAAATGAGAGGAGGCTGGATTTGGGGTGGTTTTCGTGGCTGGTTCGGCGAAGGGTTTGGTGGTGATGTAGGAGGGGAGGGAGGGGGGAGGGGGCTGTTATATGCTCGGCTCGGAGATTGTGAGCGTAGATTTCGGGGGTTGGAGATGGTGTAGTTTGTAGGGATATCTTTGGAGGGAAGTGAGACGGAGAAGAATGGGCAGTTAGTTTTTCTGGCATGTTGCGTGCCGGCGGACTAGCTGGGTGGAGGGGAGGACTGAATGCGTATGAAAATGCAGAGTCTGATTTTTATGTGGACTTGAGGAGGATTCTTGGCGGGCATGGGGTGTAGGTAGAGTCTCTGACTGCGCTGGTATGACGAGATTTGTGGAGCGAGGGTGTTATGTTGGGTGAGTGCTGGAATGGGCTGGGGAAGTTGAATCAGTGCGGAGGAATGTGAAAGAGTGGGGGGTGGGTCTTAGATTAACGGAGGTTAGGGGGTGGGCAGTCATGGAAGGGATGTCCGGGTGGAGGAGGGGTAGTGGCTTTGATTGAGGGCATTGGAGGTGAGGATAGAAGAAGGATGTAATGTTCACGGAAGGGAGTCGATTGTCAGACCTAGTGGTTGGGAGAGTGTTGGGATGAGAAATTTGGTCCATGGGACTTTAGAGGAGTGGAGGGGAGTCCTGGGAGGCTATGGGAAAGGGAGAGGCGTGTGGTAGCGAGTCCTCGAGGATTTGAATCGAGATGGGTAACTATGGGATTGATGGCAGAGCGTGGGTTGCGAATGGGGGTTGGTTTCGGGGGATGGGGTGTCGGAGTCAGACTGGTATGACGTGAGGAAAGCAGCGCGTTGATGGGGAGGATTATTTAAGGTGGGGTGGCTGATCCAGGAGGAGGAAGGGAGGAACATGTGGTGGTTGAGGAATGAAGGGGTGGGCGGAACGATTGGGGAGAGATCGTGTGAGGAGAGCAAGGAGTTGGAGAAGGATGGTAGGTGAGACTTGAGTTTAGGAAGATGTTGGTTGTTGTGGAGAAGGGATTGGGAGATGCGGATGGGAGTTTGTTGAGAATACCGTGAGAGAAGGCGTGAGGAATGTCTGGATTGAAGGGAGATGAACTGGGAAGATGTGAGGGGAGGTTAGGGGTGATACGAATTTTGGGATTGTCTGAGGTGAATTGGTGTTATCTGGGTGGGTTGTCTTTGGGTAGGGTATTGAGGGGGATGTGATGAGCTTCGTATTTTTATGATTTAGGGAAAGAGTTACTGGAAGGAGGAGGTGCCGGGTAACTTTATGGGAGGGGTAGTTACGGAATTAAGAGGTTGGGGCGCTCATCACGTGCGGAGACGTGAGCTAAGGAGGAGATAGATGGACAGATTGATGTTTGGATTATAGTGTAGTCGTGGGGCGACTTCGATGCTGGTCAAGAATCGAGTCGAAGGAAGGAGGGGGGGGGGTGTAGTGGGGAAGCGGTGGGTGGAGCAGACTGCGGGGAGCTAATCTGAATTTGGCGGATGGGAGGGTGGGATTAAGAGTATTAGATGGGACAGGAGGATGTGAAGGGGCAGGAGGAGTGCGAATTTACGGGTGGCCTTGGAAATGAAGTGTGAACGGGGAGGAGCTATGAGTATGAATGGCCCGGAGGCGACTGTGATTTTTGAGGAAGTAGTTTGACTTGTCAGGGATGAAGACGAGGCGTGAGTGGGTGAGGGGTGGCCTTGGTGGAGTTTTGAGTAAGTAACATCGGAGTGAGTGAGTTGGATTATTGAATATTGTGACCGGGATTTCGCTTCTTTGAAGGGGATTGGGAGATCGGGGAGAGATAGGTGTGAAGTAGAGGCGACGAGGTCAGGTGGTTTGGACGGGGCGGGTCGAGATGAGACAGTGTTCAGCTTAGCTAAGAAAGGTTGGTTTGGGAAGGCCGAAGGGGTGCGCGTGGAAGTGTCGCGGGGAAGAGTGGTTGAGGCGGGAGCTTCTTCAGAAGGACCGAGTTTGAATTAGGAGTGGTCGTGTGATTCAGTAGAGGGAATTGTGGGAGGGGCGAAGGCTCGGGTTGTTAATAGTTTTGTATTGGTGTTGATTGAGGGCGAGGGGGGCTTGGGGGTGTTGAAGAAGGATGAGAATTTTTTGAATCTGCATTTGGTGGTGGGTGGTTATGTCGTGTATTTGGGTGTGGTGGATTTGAGATGGGAAGATTTCTGATTGGACTCGTGATGTGTTGCGTTGGGTTTCAGGATATACGATGGGATAATATCCAGTTGCGGAAACGGGGGCTGTGGTTGGATAGTACCTTGAATGTAGCGACTTATTGGAGGGAGTGTAACTTGGAAGATGGAGTGAGGTCAGTCGGGGTTCTTGTCGGCGTCTCAGTGACTCAGTCTTGGTTAGGGGTTTGAGACGTTGATAACTTCGTGGATGGGAGGTGTGGGGTGGGGGACGTGTTTGAGAAGTCAGCATGTGGTCGGAGTATGGTGCTTGTCCTGAACATGGGTGCTCGTGGTAGATGATTTTGTAGGATTCTTGAGAAGAAGTAGCGGTCGAGGATGGTGATCAGTCGATGCTAACGTTGGGGGGAAGGATCAGGGTCGTGGGTGATTGTGGATGTGTGTGTGTGGGGGGATCCTTTGAGAGATTATTTAGAGGTTGTGGGGTAGTAGTGAGGAGGGGAAAAATGCTGGGGGGGGAATAGTGATGGGGAGGACCACCACAGTAGGTGTCACTAGGGTCTACGGCGAGTGGTATAAGGGTAAGTTGTGGGTTGGGATGGGGTGAATGTCCCGTTCAAGAGGGAAATTGAAACTGACCGGGGGGGGGGGGGTCGAAGGCTGGTACTCATAGTTGATTTGGGAAGTGTTGGTTTATGGATGAATCAGATTGGCTTGTGTGAGGAGTTAGTGACAGTGGGTTGGAGCGTGATAGGTGGTCCTGGATGTCGCGGGCATCGGCTAATGAGGTAGAAGGGAAAGTGTGATGTGCGGGGGGCGAGAGGGGATATGACTGTGGAGATCGGGGAGAAATCAGTGGGAGGGTGGGTGAGGTAAAATATGGGCGTTTGCGTTATGAAGGGGAGTGGATAGTGAAATGAAGTAGATCGTCGGTTTAGTTAGAAGGGGGGAGGGGGCGTGAGGGATGGGGTGGGAGCTGATGATGTTTGTGAGTCATAGTCGATGATCTCTTGAGGGGATAGGGAAGCTGTGGTGAAGCTAAAGGTGAAATATGATGCCGTGTGGGAACAGTAGGTGTCAGCATGTTAAACGTTTTGGTGTGTGGATGAGATGGAGTTGGACTGTGACTTGTGTGGTAGGACACTGTTCAAGATTCGGTTAGGAGTATGGGAGTAAGTACTTTTGGATGTGGTGTTTTTGGTGGGTGATAGTGAAGTTGTGGATTTTAGGGGTCTTGAAATCACCCTCACCGGATACTTGGTTGGTGGGGGGCATAGTGAGGTAAGACCGGAATAGGGAGCTGATGTTAGAGTGGGATTACTTGGGAAGGAGAAGTTGTGGCGGGAAGGATGAATGGATGGTGAGAGTCGGAGGGGGAGGTGTGTTCGTTCTGTGGAGCACTTGCGAGCATGTGTAGGTCGGGAGGAAAGTTGGTGTGGGTGTAGGAGATGGAGGTGTTGAGCAGGTGACACCGTAGTGTGGTCTGATGAGAAGTGTACAGCGAGTCACATTGATTTCAAGGTAAAAACCCAGGTCCCGTGTCACAGTAGGTGTCAGCATGTTAAAGAACCCTCACTGTTCAATGGCAAAAATTTGAAGCCTTTCACCGGCAAATCGTGACGTCTCCATATGAGTGACGTTAAACAACAATAATGAATCTCACAGTATTGGTAAATACGTATACCTTACGCCTGTAACTTAAACAAGGATCCGTACTCAAGTAGTTTAATAGAGTATCGCCCACTCAAGAATATTCCACTCATATAGAAACGTTACCAAATGCCGGTGAAGGGCTTCAAATTTTGGCCTCATGGCCATTGAGCATTGAGGGTCTTTAACGTGCCGACATCTACTGTGACATGGGACCTCGGGATCTCATCCTAATGACAAACTTACAGTGGCGTAGCTTGGCACTTGACATATAAGTACTTTGTAGACAAGGTCTGGGGACCGCGTAGCTGCACATCGGGTCGAGGGCAGAGCTTTTTATATGGGTGACCGGGTAGTGCAAAGCTACCGGAAGAGAAAAAATATAACACACTATTATCGGTCGCTATGCGATTGAGCGAATTTCATTTTGTATCATAAAATCTATTAATTGTAAAAATACATTTCACTATATTCAGGAATTCTGCCTCCTCAAGACGCCATATTTCTACCCCTCCCGGCTTTGTAGAATGATATTTTCATAAAATAATTATATCGATTTGCAATATCTATGTAGATATGAAAATTAAATACATGTAGTTTGATAAGCAACATGTCCAAGATGTGTTAACATGCATTGTATTTATTACGTCACACCACATATTTACGTAAAAATTCATCTCGAATTATTAGCATTTTATCACCACAACCTGTGTGTTGACTTAAATGGAGATAAACATCTTGTACATAAAAATAAATATGCAGTCATATTAGATTTTTGTTGAGTTTTGTTTCGCCAAAAATACGGAACTGCGTGGTCTAGTACCGCACAAAATTACGGAAATATAATCAGTGGTCATAATAATTACTTTATGTCTTAGTCCAAGTAACGATAAACTGTTTACTGGTCATAGCAGCCAAAAGTAAGAGCTTTTCTCAGCTGAAGAGTAAAGTGATCTTTTCAGATTAAAAGCTATCCATTGTTGTCAATTTTTCTAGGAAAACATCCGTAGCTTAGAGGTTACAATATGAAGCTTTAAACCATGAAGTTTCTCACCTTACAAGTAAGCTGAAGTTCCAGCATTGTTGTAAATCCACAAATAGGAATCGCTATGCTCTTTCCTACCTATAGTGGATGTTTCGGTACATCATAATATCGTGATATCGAATCGTAAAATTGCGTTGTATTAAACGAAGCAATATTACAATGTCCCGAATCAGTCACCATACCTACCCGTGGTCTCATGCGACCGAAGTTTCTCGTAGCTAGTGAATGTTAATAAGGAGTAGGTGTTGTCCAATTTATCCAATCACAGTAGTTGTGATCCGCAACGGAAGTTATCGCATAGTCTGTTGATCCAATACAATTCTGAAATTGTTTAAAAGTCCCAATCTGATTGGTTAACGAATGCAAGCACCGTTTACTCACATTGGCTAAAGCCTCATACATAATAATTATATGTGCGAGAGATTTCGGTCCCATGAGTTTTACGACAATGAGGTTCCAGTGGAATTCGATATCGCATCGACTGGCCCCCGTAAGGTCATTCGATCAAGGAGTGACTGTTTTCCCGCCAAACGCTCGGATTAAAAAGTGAAAGTACATGTGTCTTTGGGGAGACTCTAAAACGAGAACCCATGTAACGACAGGCGAGCTATGTTGACTTATCCACAATGTATTAAAATATTCCATATTCTTCGGCAAATGGGTTCAACTTCTCCTAACAGCTCCTGACGTTCCCTTTCTCCTAACAGAACCTGACGTTGCCTTTCTTCTAATAGCTCCTGGCGTTGCCTTTCTCCTAATAGCTCCTGACGTTGTCTTTCTCCTAGTAGCTCCTGACGTTGCCTTTCTCCTAATAGCTCCTAACGTTGCCTTTCTTGGTGTCATTGCAAATTTTTGAATTGAAAAGTGGGTAGTCATATTTAAGTTAGCATATGATAGCGGGATGTAAAAGAAGTGATTAATAAAATCATTTACACCTAATCCATATATGCAATATTCTGTGAGAAAGTTTGCCAGTTTCCTTGGGGACAACCAGTGTTCTATTCCCTGGCTCATTGAAAGCGGGTTCTCTCCAGCAGCATTAAAAACTGACAGCCATTATATAACTGAACAAATGTTCAGTGTGGCTTAAAACACTATTCAAAGTAGTTAAAAGCAATATTTTCCTGTAAGAGCTGTGTTGGCGGCAAATTAAAGACACTATTATAACCTTGTTCCATGTAAAGTTGGGGATCTTTTACAGCGTTATTTATAATTATGTAATACATCTATACAATATCTGTTGATGATCTCCTTATGACATATGGTGGGCTATGCTTAGAAAATTAATGTTCACACGGTGAAATTGGAGCCGTCTCTTAGAATTACTTATACGGAAGTAGCAAAAGATCTGCCATATACAGAGGCAAATCATGGAGAGTTGCGATATACGATCTTTTTAAATTACATGACATACGATTTATCGTCCGTCACTCCACTAAAGAAAGTAAATTTTACTGCATTAAATAGCACAATGAGAGAGAGAGAGAGAGAGAGCGTGCACGGGTATCTAATGGGAAGCGATATATAACGGTCATCGATTGGAAAATTGAATGCGTGTGCCAAGTTATTTTATATACCCATGTGTAGCATTACCTTTTCCCGTAACGCGAACGCACTGCACTTGGTGGACAGTTAGTTCGATAACGCTGTTGGGACGGTTGCTGTGACAAATTAATTTTCGTGTACTTCGGAAAGGCTACCGCGACCTCCGGGTTTTTAAACCAACATTCGGTTAAGTATTGTACACCAACATCCCTTGTTTACATGCAAGCTTTGCTGCTAAATTATCTATGTACTCCTTTCAGAATTATACCCCAGTGTCAACTGACATAAACAAAATAAATAAACAATGCAGCGTGTGCAAAATTATGTACATGTAGCAGATAAAAACTTACCACTCGACCTGTCTCTCTTTCTTCATTCATTTCTGAATTTTGACATTTAAAAGTCAACGCAAGTCCTGGACAACTTCTCGTCGCCTCGGTCGAATGTAATTACGGTACACAGATGCTTGGATTTTAAGGGACCGTTTCATGACAAAATTTAAAATCAAACATATCCAAACTCCCGTGACGAAAACAAATGATTACCCTTTAGTATCACGTGCATATAAACCATTAAACGCTGCAATCGGACAAAAACAAAATATAATACACATGTATTGATTTCTCGCTTTACTCAAGATTAATGTCGACCCGTCATTTTGTACCAAAACGAAATGACAAATTAATCATTTCGTTTTGTTATACACAAGAAAATTAAGGTAGATATGTTTGATAATCATATCCATTTGTGTGTAGAGAGCGTAAACTAATAATACGAAAGTGCTGGTTAACCAGCGAGCTGAGCTGCCTAGTGAAGTATGAACAGCATGCGAGGCGGGTTTAATTGACCCCTAACATATATAAATATGTAAAATTGTTTGTTTACAGGAAACATTACATCGACTAGCGCTGTGTAACGTTATTATGTATTATTTGTTAGTTGACAATACCGTTTGTTTAACTTCAGGACAGAAATAAGTAATCCTGTTACTATAAATAAACAGAAACTGATGTTCAGGGAATCCCCGACCAACGGAGTGTATATACACAACTTTACAGTTAACCAGCTGTTTATGATAGGCGGACTGAAATGCATACTATAACATTATTAATAATATTATCTCGACTGCTTCATGTTAAGCGGTGGTTTCGAAGGGGTCGTGGTTCGTATTTTGTGATGACTGAGTCCCCACTCTTAGTTAGACTGTAAGATTGAAGGCGGAAACCAGTAGAATTACTGTAATGGCGTTGGCGGGGGGGACATCTTATAATCTCATTTACATGGAGACGTCATCGACAATAGGTAAAATGTTACAAATATATACATGTGCTATGGACTTCTATAAATGCAAGGAAAGCGATACTCGGTGTTACATAGGCCGGTTCTCCATGTGGGATACGTGAATGGTTGGGTAGAGGAAAGCATCACGCTTTTCGCCATGGAGTCTCTCACCTCTGTTTAGCACGAGATTAAGTCCCAATGGAAGCTAAGCTGGTTTTGTGAGAAAGTTTGCCAATTAACTTCCCACGGTAACCGGGTTCACTCCTCTTTGGCTACTAAACACTGACCACCATATAACTGACAAAAATACCATTTAAAACCGATTCAAATTCAAATTTAAAAGAATAATCCAGAAAAATGTTATATGGCTTTCATTTCCAAGCGCTTGAAGAAGGATATTAACAGTTGTTTACCTTTCAAAATTTTAGTATGAATCAGTGTCTCAAATCGATTTTGGGACCCTTTGGATTAAATCTTACTGTTTTAGTTTTAGTTTAGCTCTTGCTGAACCCGGATGTGCCACTTTACTTTCAAGTTGGTAATCTACCTTTTTATACACATAAATACGTGTAAAACAGATGAGCTGTAATTGTAAACAAATCTGACGGGCAGCATCCTGGCTAAATAAATAGACATTCGTTTTATTGCATATTCACATTAATTTTCCACATAATTCAATCCCATGATCGTACTTGAGTCCAATTAAGGATTGTTTTTCATTTTTTTGAAAAAGCATTGAATATAATGACATGGAATGGATCATGGAAAAATTGAATTTTTTTCCATGATCCTTTGAATATATACCCAATGCTTTTCAAAAAAAAAAAATGAAAAACAATCCTTACATTTATATATATTACCATTTTCTGTGAAGTTACGAAATTCATTCTAGTATGTAATTGACTTTAAGTTTGCGGTAGGAGTTTTTCATATAGCTAAACAGCTGTGTGAGACGAGAAGTACTAAATGGAATTAAGGTATATTTTCTTAATTTTCATATCATTTTGAAAGAAACTAGTGATATGGACAAATTTGAATAAGTGTCAGATTTGTTTTTTAAGTTATTTTAGAATATTCGTCTGCTTGGTAACCGGACGGTTAAATGTGTCAGAAGAGAATTGAAAATGCAAATGGCCGCGCCCATGAGTGTGCTGTATAATGTATTTACAACGGATTTGCGTTTGAATTCTGATATATCATTAATGGGATATACCATAAAATATTTGAGTGTGACTTACGACAAGGGAGACAGCTAATATTCATCCATGACAACTGAAAGTAGCCATTTTATTTGACATTTTTTTCTACCAATCAGCTGGGAACCATGATGACTGATTCGTACCTAACTTACGTAAGTATTTCACACGGCCTGATTTCACACGGTGCAAGTGAGGAATTGTTTCTGACGGATATCCGGTGAAGGCAAACAAATCGACCTGTTTATCAGAGATGCTTGACAAAGTTGCACTAGGCCCAACTCTCCTTTTTTCTGTTATAACTACGATGCGAACTTTCATTTCTGTGGTCTGTGGTTCTGGCCATAACATGACCTAGATATATCGCGATATCGGCCTGTAGGCTGTTCAGTGTGCTACAGATGTAAATTTAGTCTTGTGTTTCCGATTTCTTTCTGCGATTGTTTTTGTTTTGTGGTAATGTATGGCCTTAAATAATTAAGAAAGAAATCTTTATTGATTCATTCATGCATTCCCAAGTCCAAAAGTAAAGCGGTTAACACTCGGGTCACGTGACTGCAAATACTGACAAATCCAATACATCGCTCGATATACATGTATTTGCAATGAAGGGATTTGCAGTCGGTATGTAAATATTTAATATATTTTCTTTTTATCAGGCTTGACGTTCGGGCATTTGTCTGTGTCGTTTTCGTCCCAAATTAGTCAAATTACGAGTCCGACTACGTTTTCCCGACGCGGGTTCAGGGAAATATCGGACACTCTCGGTGCCTCACATTCGGTCCATAACACACTTTGTCATTGTTAAATCGGCCGTTATATTATGTGTTGTATCAGAGATGTCTCTGGTATTATTCACTTTTAAGATATAGCAGGGGATTGTACTGGAAATAATTAGTGATATAAATGATATATTGCCGAGAATGACATTTCCGAGACCGCATAGGATGAATTGTAATGACCCGAGATATCCAGTGGCGGTACATGCGCGATAAAGGTTCTCCGAATGTTTGACCCATGCAGAGTCCACTTGCATATAGGCCGATTACATCAGAGAAATGTCTTGCAAAACAATGATTATTTCGTGTCTGAAAACTGACTTTTCGGAGATATTTTAAATTGTATTAAAGTGGTTTAGTGTTTATCAGACAATTTCAAAAAACAAACCCCCCAAAAGACACACAAACAAAACAAAACAAAAAACAAAAAACAAAAAAACACCGTCGCTGACAGCTGATCATATTGCTTTAAGATAGTAAATTTCCAATTTCCAATTTTTAATTTCAATTTCAATTTCAAATAAATTCATTTTCTCTTTCTATAATCCAACTTAGTCTCCTTAGCGTCGTATATTCATTTTCTCTTTCTATAATCCTCTCTAGTCTCCTTCTCGTCTACTCTCTCTCTCTCTCTCTCTCTCTCTCTCTCTCTCTCTCTCTCTCTCTCTCTCTCTCTCTCTCTCTCTCTCAAATTTGTAAATCGACATTCCCTTAGATCTACAATCATAGTAGTAAAATATTCATATCTCCACGTTATAAATTAACTAATTCTGTCCTGGTCATCTATCCATCTGCTTAATTCTAAGCACGATAATTTCATTACATTACCACGTTTATGTACGACTGTTATTTATTATTTTTTTTCTTCTTCTTTCTGTTTTTTCGTTCTTACAAACTAAATGTATTCTCTTCATATTTCTGATCCCTTTTTTGTCAAAGCATTGTTACTGATTGATGTTATATGTATGTATATTTGACATAAATTAACTGGTGTTCCGATCGGATCTAGTCGCTTTATCTGTTTTCACAAGCATCGTTTTATGGGTCCACTTTCTTATATTTTGGAAATCGCCATTTAAAGGTGAAATACTTTGGGTTAGATGTACGGTATCGATGATTGTCGATATAGTGGGGAGTGTTCGATTCGTCACCGAAAGTACTAGGGAGTCGTACTTCGAAACCGTGACTGTATGTAAAGCGCTTGTTCCTTTGTCACGTGATAAAGCGTCCCCAGCTACACCAATAAAGTTACATTTGATAATAGAGTGCTGGTACGAAACATATTCAGTTTCAATACAATTCGTCAAGGTTACGGTGACTGAAATCCGAGGTCACCTTTATTAGACTTACTGGTTAACCATTGCCTATTTCAACAGGTATGATATTTTATATTGAGTACCTTGCTTGAATTTGAATTAAGTCTATTTATATTTGAATAGCGATGTTTATAGAAGCTTGTATTAACAATCGGTTTTTATTTTATCAATGGTATCTTTATTAAAATTTTAAATTATGATATAAAATGCAAATTCATCATATTATAAGAATAAAATTAAACAAGGCGATTGTAAAACATGATATATATAAAATTTTATAGGTTATAAAACTTAAGGAGTGAATTATCTAAACGCTTCGGTAGACGCAGTGTCGCACAATGTATGGAGGGCATCACAAACGCTGTGTCTGGTTTTCGTTTACGCTGGTACGTATCATGAGACCGCTAGCCTTGGTCTATGTGATATCATTCAACATGCAAGTATAAGGCTTCAGGTTCGATTCTCGGTGCCGGGTCATTCCAATGATTTAAAGAATCAAAGTGATACGAGTTGATGGTAGATCTAATCGTTATAATCAAAGACATGTATATATATAATAACTATATGTCCGTAGCTGGCAAAATATACTCAATACTGAAAAATTACATTGTGTAGGCTACATGTGTTTGAAAGATATTGCAGGTTAATTTCAATAAAGGATACCAGACTTTTTACTGAGGAAATGCATCATGTTATTTCTAGAGTTAACGAGATAGTCAAAACCTGTGTGCATCATGCAGTCAAAATAAGAGCAATAATATGGTCATGGAAAAATAACATTTTTTCCCATCCTTTACTATCTATATCATATGTGAGTACTGATGATGTAATTACCATGCTGTTATAACAAACCAAAAGTACTTAGATCAACGACAGTCACTGGCGGATCCAATGATAGGGGGCGTAAAGGGCATACGCCCTCCTTTTTGAAGCCAAAATATAGATTTATGTACAGTAAAAATTAAACTGAAAAACCCAGAATTTGACCAAAAATTATTAAAACCTCCATAAAAAAGTTGGAAATTAATAATAATAATAAAAACAACAAAAATTACCAAACTTTTCGCGCTTCGGCAAAGCTCGCCGAAAACAATCCTATGTTCTTCCTTCCCACTGATCCACCCCTGGCTTCGTCTGTAATATTTTTAATTCAATGGTTTTTTGACTACGCTTTATTTTATTTCTCTTTCTCTCTACAGTGTTTGCTCTAAATATCGGAAAAGAAATTAAATTTTTCGTTTGCATTTCCTCAACATGACTTGATCCCAAGACATCCGCTTACGCTCGGCATATAAAATGAAAGTCATAGGTCTTTTGATTGAGACTTAAACCGAGTCCCAGTTTTGCTTTGAAGCGATCGCAGGTCGATCATCATTGCAACATAAAGTAACACTGAATTCATCGGGTCAGGTAAACTAAATGTAATTTCAATACAATCACGTGATCTTCGCGTGAAATAATTATGGGAAGAAAATGGCGTCCTGTACAAATCGCATAGGAAAGTGAGTTTTCTGGAACCTTGTTTGAAATGAACTCGGGATTTATTTTTAAATTCCTATACATTTTTCATGAGTCGCGGAAGTACAAGAATTTGCAGAAATTTTGCGACATTTTTTTATTTCATAGTGCACAAAATAAAGAATACAGTCATACGGGGTTTTTGAGGCACATGTAAATTCGTTTCCGGAATGGCCCTCGGTTCTTCGAGCTGCACTCTCAATTATTTACAAATAGGTGAAGTTCAACAGATGTGATTTGTGTCATGGACTTGTATCATTGCACGTGTCACGAGGTCGTTGTTTAAAGGGGCATTAGCCGTGTGTGTGTATATATATATATATATATATATATATATATATATATATAATTTTCCCTGTTTTTGCTACTAAGATTGATATGCAATAACACAAAAGAGATGTATACAGTCATAGAAATTCTTAGATTCCTATATATTTTGTGAAAAATGCTTGAGAAACCCAGATTTGACACTTGATTAACCAAACCTTACTACTTGCATATGAATACTACAATGGACATGACCTTATTTTCACATAATTAAGATTTTTTATGTCTGTGTATAGCTGGTAATTGTTATTGTACATCAAGAACAAGTAGTAAAAGTTGAAAAAAAAAATCGAAATATTTTATGGGGGGGGGGGGTGGTTAAATACAACTAATGTCCTTTAAGTTCTACCGAAAGACCACAGGAAAGTATAAAAAAAAATAGACTCGGATTCAGAACCAACGCATCTCACGTGCTAGCAAGGCTGATGTTTCTCATTCGACAATCGCAAGCACCTGTTAGCTTGTACCAGGTTTAGGTTTAAAACTAAAGCCAAACACGTGAAACAAAATATACCCGATGATTTTAACCAAATGACAATAAAACTATTCGGTAGATCAACTGTTCCATTAAATATGAAATATTTCTTACTTGTTTCTATTTGTGCTTTGTGTTATAAATGATCAATACAGTCATTCACTAAGAAGTTGAGGATTAAGTTCCAGTAAGTACACTCATTCTTAACTCTGTGACGTTGTCTCATTGTGTCCTTCTTAAATTAAAGTGGCGTAGGCTGCGATTTCTTGTAATATATATGCGGATGACGTTTTGATTGCATTTACATTTGAATCTCGACTGAATGTATTGCAAATATGTTTGTTACCTGTTGGTACTTTAAATATTATATTGTTTTTTATTTTGCACATTTTCAAACATAGGTCAGAAAACTTTACACGCTACATTTATCAAATGGTTTAAAGTACCGTCGTTAACAGATATTTTTTACCCCCAATGTCAAACATGACTCCTACAGAGATTTTCCTTAAGCAGCAGACGAGGATGACGTCAATGCCGGGTTTGAGTTTGTGTAATTGCAGGTACTCTAAATGTTTGAGGTGTTATTCTATACAAATATCTCGGTCATTAAAGGTAAGAATTTAAAATGTGGAATCTATTTTTGTACTTTATCATTGTTCAAAACGTAAATTTGAATCCCGGGGTTATCAGTTAGTATTAAAGGTCAATCTAGTGTCGTGATTTATCCGTCTTTCATTCGACACCAATCCGTGATTGTTTTGTAAATTATTATATCCAGACCCCCCTCCCCTTCTGAGAGTAAATTGTACAGTTATAAATGTAATCAGAAAATTAAATACAGGAACTATAAGCTTACAAGAATATCCGGGCTGATGTTATAAACATCTCGTTATATGACTGATAAATAAATAGACAGGCAAAAAGGCAGACAGACAAATCATGAGATAGATAGATTGATTGATAGACAGATAGATAGATAGATAGATACGAGAAATAGAAATCAAAGAAGACAGTTAACGATATGAATCTGTGGTCTGTGTCGGATGTGTGATCAATTTCTTTTCCGTTTTGTTTTTGTTATTACTGTAAGTTGTTTTTGTTGTATATTTTACGCCACAATGGCTAGTTAGAGGTAAAATGTGTCGTGTTTAACGTGTGTTGCTCTAGCCACTTGACTGGTTTAAAATGCAGTGCTCTAGTCACTCTGTTGTGGTTAAAAGCGCGATGCTCAAACCACCAGGCTCCGGTTTATAGCACGGTGTTCTAGCCGTTTGATTTCGGTTTAAGGCGCGATGCTCAAACAACTCGGCTCCGGTTTATAGCACGGTGATCTAGCCGTTTGATTTCGGTTTAAGGCGCGATGCTCAAACAACTCGGCTCCGGTTTATAGCACGGTGTTCTAGCCGTTTGATTTCGGTTTAAGGCGCGATGCTCAAACAACTCGGCTCCGGTTTATAGCACGGTGTTCTAGCCACTTGACTGCGGTTTAAGGCGCGATGCTCAAACAACTCGGCTCCGGTTTATAGCACGGTGTTCTAGCCACTTGACTGCGGTTTAAGGCGCCATTATCTAGTCACTGTACTGTGGTTTAAAGCGCGATGTTCTAGCAAGTTGACCGCGGTTTAATTATGCAATCTCTTACACAGAGTTGTTGGTCCTTGCACTCCCCAACAATCTCTATCAACGTCTCAGTTTTTGCCAGATTCTGGCAATATATAAATATACTGTAGATTTTGCGCTTTATAAGTTATTTACTTTCTGGCATCAATTGTAGCGCTGTCATAGAATCAAATACAGTATCTATTTCAGAGCAAAAATACTTTTTATATAGGGACTATTTCTTTGAAGAGTATCCTTACTGAGTAATTTGGTTTTGATATTCATTCTGTGGGTTACATGACCATGTGTTTTGGGACTTCTTTCTAGGCGTTGACAGAGATTGATCGAGAGTGCAAGGACCGACGTTCGACAACTCTGTGTAAAAGGTGCGATGCTTTAACCACTCGGCTCCGGTTTATAGCATCATGCTCTAGCCACTTGATTACGGTTTAATGCGTGATGCTCTAGCCACTCGACCACGTTCCTAGTTCTAGTGTGACACGAACCCAAAATCTTTTGCTTGTCAAATCGAGGTGGGTGGTAATTTTCACGAAATATGTGGTACGTCATTGAAGATAAACTTAGGTAAGTGGATACGTCGATTTTAAAGACGTTCTATTTATAATTCCTGTTCCTAAAGAAAAGATCAAAAGAGTTATCGATTACCGTGTTTACAGATCACACACGAGATTTTGTGAATCTTAACGTGAAAAGACGTTACTATCCTAACTAGGATAGAACTAATACACGAAAAGAAACGGGAATTTAAAAATGATTATCTCCTAGATATGTATATAAGAAATCTATTTAGCTCTTGATTACATTTGTCAGAGTTTTAAAATTTGTATTTTATTACCGATCAGTCAGTTGACAAAAATATAAATATGAAAGGTATCTTCAAACCAACTGCAATAAATACATCTCTTTGATTGTTGTTTACGGAAAGCTTATATCGATTTTAAGCATGCTACGTAATTATTTCACGAAGTACGTGCAGGCAAAACGAACTAGATACTGTTATATATGTACAGTTATCGGAAGAATCACAGAAAAAAACTCCAAACTGACAAAATGACTTCATTTAAAAGAAGTCCATTTTCATAGAATTTCTTAAGATATTATAACCCTTTTCTCATAACATATTTCTTTGAACTAAAAAGTCAACTGATTCTTCACATTGTTTTAAAAACTACATTCCCCAAAAATGCGCACGAGGATTACAAGGCGTCATATAACTTCAAATATCATTTTGTAAGTATGGAAACTATATATGCCAGAGAATTGACGACTTATATTATCAAAACACAGTTGATATGTGAAAAATATTTACTTTATACAAACCGAGGGTCCGTGAAAGAACATTTAACATAAACAAAATAAATATATATATAAAATATATATATATATATATATATATATATATATATATATATATATATATATATATATAATATATATATATATATGCAGTGAAACTTCGCCTAAAGAGCACCATCATAATTGTTTCAGTCTCTTGATAAGTATTTTATAAGTAGAGACCCTTACTTAAGAGACCATCTCACTAATCAGACCATTTTGGGTCAGTTAGGTGGTCGTAATAGGGATGCTCCACTATATATATATATATATATATATATATATATATATATATATATATATATATATATATATATATATATATCTTAGATAAGATAAAATCGGATGTTTATAATTATACCGCCTTGCATATTTCGAATGATGACCTTTGTATGTACGTTTGAACCATTATCCATCGGAGGAAATGTAAATACATGTACTTGTACATTAAAGATACAGTGAGACATTTTGGCGGATAAAATAAAAATATTGTGGCACAGACAATCAACCTCACTTCTGCCTTGGGGGCAGGATAGGTGGAGTTGGAAGTATTCAACAAAGGAAATCTTCCACTATGAAACTTAGTAAGGATTTGAACGATCTCGGATCCCTACTAAAATGTTATAACACTATCTTCAAATATCAGTCGGCCCTTCAAGTACATTTTAAAAGGTTCTACAGTAGCCAGGCCACCCATGTAGAGCCTAAATTGACTGCGTCATTTATGTGTAAAAAATCATATTCTGCTATAAAATCATTCATAAAAGTTCTTACCTTCTAATTGAAATCTTAATTACGTTATAATTCAGCCGTCAATTCTCGACCCAAGTTTGTTTTATTAGTATCTTTGTTGTTTAAATACACTATCGTCACTCAATGATAACAATAGATGGAGTCAGGGACCAAATCTATAAATAAAACGCCAACAATTAAATAATAAACTGTTACATACGAGATTAATTTATCTCTAGACGATATATATTACTGGGTCATTTTATTGGCGGATCTATTGTGGCGTGGCGAACTGATAAATTAGGAAATGTGTCCCTATTGAGTACTCATGAATATTTACTTAATAACCTATTCGTACTGCAAATAAACTTTGAGATTTCTTGGAGATTGATGATCCCAAATTTCTAATTTTTATATCTAGATTTTCCTCACAAGAAAGTAATATGTTTACAAAAGTAATCACGGAAATGAATCCTGGTCATGATTGATTTGCTCAAGTCGGAAATACTTAATTAGAGTTCAAGCCTAATCTATAAATGTGGTTATAACGTTACTGCCATGTTATTTTAATTATATCAACAAATCATATTAACTTTCCTACGTGTGAGTAGCTGTGTAAATCAGAATCTCGGAGGCTCCAGATGATGTGATACCTTGTCTGGACTGTCAAGTTCTGTGTCAAGATTGAGATCACGGTACAGAACACCAGGGGATAAATCTCGTCAGTTTAATACCTTGTCTGGACTGTCAAGTTCTGTCTCAAGATTGAGATCAAGGTACAGAAACCAGGGGATAAATCTCGTCAGTTTATAACCTTGTCTGTACTGTCAAGTTCTGTCTCAAGATTGAGATCAAGGTACAGAACACCAGGGGATAAATCTCGTCAGTTTATTACCTTGTCTGTACTGTCAAGTTCTGTCTCAAGATTGAGATCAAGGTACAGAAACCAGGGGATAAATCTCGTCAGTTTATTACCTTGTCTGTACTGTCAAGTTCTGTCTCAAGATTGAGATCAAGGTACAGAACACCAGGGGATAAATCTCGTCAGTTTATTACCTTGTCTGTACTGTCAAGTTCTGTCTCAAGATTGAGATCAAGGTACAGAAACCAGGGGATAAATCTCGTCAGTTTATTACCTTGTCTGTACTGTCAAGTTCTGTCTCAAGATTGAGATCAAGGTACAGAAACCAGGGGATAAATCTCGTCAGTTTATTACCTTGTCTGTACTGTCAAGTTCTGTCTCAAGATTGAGATCAAGGTACAGAAACCAGGGGATAAATCTCGTCAGTTTATAACCTTGTCTGGACTGTCAAGTTCTGTCTCAAGATTGAGATCAAGGTACAGAACACCAGGGGATAGATCTCGTCAGTTTATTACCTTGTCTGGACTGTCAAGTTCTGTATCAAGATTGAGATCAAGGTAAAAAACACCCGGGGATAGATCTTGTCAGTTTAATACCTTATTCAGCTAAATTTGGAAACTCAATTTTATAAATTAAACTTCCCTCACCAAATGTTTGTTTATCAGCGAAAAATGAAAGTCACGAATCTAAATTATAGTAAAATACACACATTCCTCTATACCCATCCCCACAAGGCACTCATAATATCATAAAAGACAATATAGAGTTACTAGCGTTTCCCTGAGCACATACCCCGGGCATGTAAATGAACACTACACAAGACAGACATGACAAGACTGGTGGTGCTTCACGGGGACATAATTGATAGACTATCGAGTGTAGCGAGGTGAACCATGACGTCTCCAGCATAGGGTCAGCGCATGTTCGAGTCCCGCTGGAATCATTCTAACCTGATTTTTGGGGAGAACATTTCTCAGTTTACTTGCGGAGGGCCGGTGGTCTGTTCCTGGTTTATATTGTCTCCTACCGTGATAATTAAAAACTACTATCTGCCACCATACAACTGATACACTGTTGAGTGTCGCGTAAGACGGTGTCCGCCCAGTATTTCGAAGCACCGATAGCCCGAAGTTCGATGGTCCGGAAGGCCCGATAGTCCAATAGTCTGAAAGTTCTACATTCTAATATACGAAGGGTCCCAGAATTCGATGGCCCAATATTCCGAAGTTCCAATAGTCCGAAGGTTTGATAGTCCGAAGATCCGATAGTTCGAAGGTCGGATGGTGCAAAGGTTAATCAAAAGAGAATCTGAAAGACGGGATGAACCCTCTGATACATCTTCTCAAAGTGTTATTGTTTGATGGCAGTGAAAGTGAGTGACTTTATAAATCTTGGATATGCAACCTGTTTTGGGGAACTAGGCCTATATCGGATTTTCGTACTATCGGACCTTCGTACTAACGAACCTTCGGACTATCGAACCTTAGAACTATTAGACCCTCGAACTATTTGGCCTTCGGTCTATCGCGCCCTCGGATTATCCGACCTTCGGAATACTGGGTGGTCACCGCGCAAGACGCTTTTCAAAATAAAAAAAGAACAAAAATCGAGTGTAGTGTTACACTAGTAAAACAAACCGTCAAACAAAACATCAGAACGGGGCGTTATGTTACACACTGTGATAATGATCGGAATAATTTGAATTACAAGTGATATGTAGGTCGAAGTCATTATAGATGTAAACATTGACTGATATGAGATCTATGTCGTCACGGTAGTTTAACGGGATATATTTAAACTATTTCTGTCTATCGTGTTCCCGTATAATCCCCCCGGTATTTGACTTCGTTTACATTAATTTCTTAATCTAAACAACAGAATGAACTAATTCTGTTCCACATATATTTCAAGACAACATTAAATATGTCTGTATCCTTGGTCAAATATTTACACCACCGTTGTCTAAATATTATTTTTGTAATGTAGGCCTACTGGAAACCTTTTGTCTTATTTAAGTAAATTAATACCCAGTTCCAATCAATGAACCGGGAACAGTTTGTTTGTAGAGGGATTAATGTTATTGATTTAAGAGAGAGAGAGAGAGAGAGAGAGAGAGAGAGAGAGAGAGAGAGAGAGAGAGAGAGAGAGAGAGAGAGATAGAGAGAGAGAGAGAGAGAGAGAGAGAGTATACTACGCTAAGGAGACTAAGTTGGATTATAGAAAGAGAAATGAATTTATTTGAAATTGAAATTAAAATTAAAAATTGGAAATTGGAAATTAACTATCCTAAAGCAATATGATCAGCTGTCAGCGACGGTGGTTTTTTGTTTTGTTTTTTCGTTTATCTGGTGGCGACCAGGTTATAATGTACCCGATAAGAGACCAACGACGGCTCCCGGAAATAAACAGGCAACTTTCTCACAAAATCTGCTTCACAGCGAGACCCTGCGCTGAAAAGAAATGAGAGACTTCATGATTTAAAATGTGATGCACCAAACACTTGGCCAAGGAAACCCCAGATCAACAATGTAGGATCTTGATGCCATAATCTGAATATATTTTCTTTTTGATAATTCTGTGAGCTGAGTGTTCACTCTACTTTTTCACTTACTATATAATCCCATTATAATTTTTATTTTTTCTCTGCATTTCTCTTTCCCCTCATTCACCCCCTCCCCTCCCTTCTCTCTTTTATCTATCTTCTCTCTTAATCGCTCTTCTTATTTCCTCCCCCACACACAAACCCAAATAACTAAAAACAAACACAACCAAACCAACAAACCAACAACCCCCCCCCCCCCCCCCCCCCCCCCCACACCCCCCCCACCACCAAAACACACACCCCCCCCCCCCCACCCCCCAAACCAACACACCCCCCAACCACACCACCACAAAAACACCAACACAAAACACAAAACAAAAACCAAACAAACAAACCACACACAACAACAAAACAACAAACCAAACCAAAAAAAAAAAAACACAACAACAAAACCACAACACAACAAAAAAACAAACAACAACCCACAACAACCAAACACACAAACAAAAAACAAAAACACACACAAACACAAACCACACAACACAAACACAACCCACACAAAAACACAACCAAAAACAACACACAAACAACCACAAACACAACAAAAACAACAAACCAACAAACAAAAACAAACACACAAAAACACACACAAAACCAAACAACAACACCAAAACAAAAACAAATCCC
This sequence comes from Atrina japonica, assembly GCA_030159075.1. Taxonomy (NCBI): domain Eukaryota; kingdom Metazoa; phylum Mollusca; class Bivalvia; order Pterioida; family Pinnidae; genus Atrina; species Atrina japonica. Next base: position 98,273 of record BROG01000203.1, read on the forward strand.
AAACACACACCTAAAAATCCCAACTACTTTCTCTTCTTCTCCTTATCTCTATTTTCTTATTTTTCTCTTCCTATTCTTTTTCTCTCTCAATAATACTTATTTTTACTATTATATATATTACTTATATTTACTATATTCATATAGGTAGGTATAACCTGAGCTTATGTATGAGGAGTAGAATCAGGCGAGGACGGGAGGGACGAGGACGAGACGATGCCCATGAGATATGAAGAGAGGAGGGGGGGCTGCGGATGAAGCGAGAGGGGAGGTAGGGAGGAGCTGTGGAGAGTGAGGGAGAGAGGAGGAGAGAGAAGGAGGTGAGAGGGTGGTCTGAAGAGTGTTGTGGGGGGAGGGCGAGGTGGAGAGAGAGGGTTGAGAGAGAGGAGTGTGAGGAGAGTGTGAGGAGAAGAGCTGTGAGGGGAGGAGGGCGGGAGTGGAGTTAGGATGAGAGTTGAGGAGGTGAGAGGAGAGTGAGTGAGGGGGGGAGGGCGAGATGGGGAGCGAAGAGGGGGAGAAGAGAAGAGACGGAGGGATGTGGATCATGAGAGAGGAGTTGGAGAGGGGAGGAGAGTTGGAGTGAGGGTGGAGGAGGAGAGGGAGGGGAGTGGGGTGGAGCGGGGACGAGAGATGAGAGGGAGTTGGGGAGGACGGAAGAGAGGAGGGGGCTGGAGAGTGAGTGGGAGGTGAGTGAGGAGGGTCTGAGGCTGCGGACGGGGAACGGGGAGGGGGGGGGCGGGGGTGGAGAGGAGGGTGAGGTGTCGGAGGAGGGGGGGAGGGGGGAGGTTTGAGATGTGGCGAGAGAGGGATGATGAAGATTGCGAAGCCGTTGATGATGGAGGGATGAGGTGCGAGGGAGAGAGGAGGGTGAGGAGGAGTGTGTGTGCGAGAGGAGTGGAGAGTGGAGGTGAGAGGATGTGAGAGGGAGAGGGAGTGGGGGATGGAGGAGGAGGAGGGGGGAGAGAACGGAATGCTGGATGTTGGAGAGGGAGAGTAGTGGGAGAGAGAGGGGCGAGATTGGGCGGGAGAGGAAGAGGGGAGGAGCGTGAGGGAGGGTGTGTTGGTGAGGGGGGAGAGATGATAGGAGGGCGGCGTTGAGATGAGGGTGAGTGAGGAAGGGGGAGGGAGAGATGGGGGGGAGGGAGGAGAGGAGGGGAGAGAGAGGATGAGGAGAGGGGACGAGGAGAGAGGTGAGAGAGTTGGGGGGTGGAGGGAGGGAGAGGAGATGTAGTTGAGAGATTTATAGGCGAGGTAGAAGGTTTTTGCGCGAGAGAGAGATGAGAGGGGGTCGGAGGGAGGGGGGAGGAGGAGGATCGTGGGAGGATGAGAGTGAGGATAGACTGGTAGAAATGGTAGATTGCAGGGGGGGAGGCGAGAGAGAGTGTGGAGAAGTCGGAGGGGACTGGGGAGGAGAGGGAGGGGGGTTGAGGGGTGGAGAGAGCAGACGCGGTGGAGGAGAGGGGGGGAAGGAGGGGTGAGAGAGGGCTGTGAAGGGGAGAGAGAGGGAGGAGGAGAGATGGTGGGAGAGAGCAGAATAGAGGGAGAGAGAGTAGAGGGTGGTGGGAGACGAGAGGAGCGGGAGATGGGGAGACGGAGAAGGAACGTGAGGAGGTGGAGTGGAGAGAGAGACGCCGGGAGGGTGAGGGGGACCCGTGGAGCGAGAGGAGAGCTGGAGGACAAAGTGGAGGGAGAGAAGAGTGAGATTGGAGGAGAGGAGAGAAGGGGGAGAGCGCGTGACTGTCGCGCTCGTGAGGGGCGGGGACGAGAGGTGGAGGGAGTGAGGGCGGGATGGTTGGACTGAGTGGAGGAGGAGAGATGAGTGAGATATGAGGACGGGGGGAGATCGGACGAGGGGTTGGGAGGGGGGGAGAGGGACTAGGGGAGAGGGGAGTGATGAGAGATGATGATTGGGGGGGGGCGAGAGAGATGAGGGAGAGAGGGATGGGATGAGGGAGAGTGGGAGAGATGGGGAGGGAGATGGGTGGGGGGTGGCTGAGGAGGAGAGAGAGAGAAGGAGGGATGGGAGGGAGGAGGAGGGGCGGACTAGAGTGAGAATGGCTGGAGGGGAGGGGGGGGGGGGGGCGTGGAAGCGAGTGTGGGAGGGAGAGGAGGAAAGGAGTGGGAGACGTAGCGAGAGAGGAGAGGCGAGAGTGAAGGGAGGAGGGGCAGTGGGGGTGGGAGAGAGAGAGAGGGGTGAGGAGCGATAGTTGGTGGAGGGGTTGGGAGGGGAGGAGAGAGGGAGGAGAGTAAGGATGGAGTGGGTGGAGAGGAGCGGGGGAGAGTGAGACTGGGGAGAGAGAGGGTTGCGTGGGTGGAGATGGGTGGTTATTCCGAACGAGATGCGAGGAGAGAAGGGGGGGGAGACGAGGAGGGGGGATGGATGAGCGGCTGGTGTCGAGGTGAGAAGGAGGGAGAGAGACGGGGGAGAGATAGAGGAGTGGAGGAGAGGAGAACGGCGGATGTGGAGGGGGGTGGAGGGAGGAGATTCGTCGTGGGGGTGAGTGGAGGTCGAGTTGAGGGGGTGGGAGAGAGATGAGAGAAGAGGGATAGAGGAGAGCGAGAGAGAGGAGATTGTGAGTAGGTGAGGGAGGGGGAGGAAGAGGGATGGGAGGGAGATGATGGCGAGAGAGGAGATGAGGAGGGCTGTGCGGTCGGGGTCGGGAATGGGGGAGGGAGGGAGGAGGATGAGAGAGAGGAGAGTAGGGGATTGAGAGGGAGTATGAGGGAAGGGGAAGTGAGGAGAGGGTGGATGGAGGGGATGAGTTACGGGGCGATGGAGGAGGTGGAGAGGTGTTGGAGGGGGGAGGAGTGACGCCGGAGGTGAGGGGACGGGATGAGGGGGGAGGAGAGGGGGGAGAGTAGAGCGTCGAGGGGGGATTGAGAGGCGAGGAGTCGAGAGGAGAGAGGGAGTTGTGGGGAGGGGGGAGGACGGGAGGAGGGGTTGAGTGGGGATGAGAGAGAGTGAGGGGGTGGGGATGATGAGTACGGGGGGGGGAGAAGGAGATGGAGGAGCTGGTGACGAGCGAGAGAGATGGATGATGATGAGTGAGGAGGGGGGGGTGAGAGGGTCGAGCCGTGAGAAGTGGGCGAGGTGGAGAGGAGGGGGGAGGTGAGGGAGGTAGAGGGGTGGGGAGGGACGAGGGAGGAGAGAGTCGCGAGGTGGAGGAGAGAGGGGAGGTACAGTGAGATGAAAAGTCGGCCCCGGCTAGAGAAAATGGCCAAAATGAGAGCGGTGGGGAGTAGATGAGGGGTAGCGAGAGAGAGGGAGTAGATGGATTGAGAGAGGGCATTTTATGCGGGTGAGAGACGGACTCGCCGTGTGGACGGGGAGGGCGGGGAGTGAGGATGGTGTTGTGTATCCCCACATTTAACACGAGGGGACGTTGGATGCACCCCCCCCCCGGTTTGGGTGATCGGATGTGAAGACGCCGAGAATGCCCCCACGCCTGATGACCTGCAGAGAGACGAGAGGAGATACAGAGGCAGAGCCTGCCCGGAAGCGCCCCCCCCCACCCCCCCCAGCGGCTCGAGTCCGCTGACGAACGAAGGCTCGAGACTTTGTGGATGAGGGGTGGAGAGGGGGAGAGAGCCAACTACACGGATAGCCCGCCCACCCCCCGTCCCCGCCCCTCCGCAATGGCCACGACTACGCCCCACCCCTCACGCCCGAAAGAGTCGACCGAGACGATGCGCAGACCGGGGATGAACTCCGAAGAAGAGGGGAGTTGGGAGGGAATTCCTCCCCCAGACACGAGCTTGGAACGGGAGGAGGGGGACGAGTTGAGGGGTTTGGAGGAGTCGTACGGAGAGGATGCGCATGGATTTGGACCCGAGAGGCCCCGCTAAGGACCCGCAGCCCGGGAGCTGAGTGGCGAAGAATGTAAGACGGGTCACGTGAGTCCGCGAGAGGGGGGGCTGACCCCGTAGCCCCGTCTGGGAGTGAGGGGTGTGAGAGTGGGGGAGGGAGTAGGTGAGGAGGAGGGGGGAGAGCTGAGAAGGGGTGGGTGAGTGGTGTGAGGGGGACGAGAGATGAGAGAGGAGAGAGGAGAGGCGGTCGATGTGGAGAATCCTCTGGAGAGTCGACCAGAGGGTTGAAAGGCGGCACAGCAGAGACAGACGGAGTGGACGCATTGAACGGCACGTGAGCCGCACGAAGAGGAGGGGAGGGTCCCCCTGGGGGGGGGGGGAGAGGAGAGGCGGGTGATGATGAGAGAGAGAGATGCGGTGGAGGGGGAGTGAGAGGAGAGCTGGAGAGAGGGAGCGGGGAAAGGAGGGTGTTGAGATTGGATAGTGGGGGGCGAGAGGGGGAAGGTGGGGAGGTGGAGAGTGAGAGATGATTGAGGCGGAGGGAGAGGGAGGGAGTGAGGGGAGAGGAGGACGGCGTCTTGTGTGGCGCGCGGAAGAGGGTGATGTCGAGGTCGGAGGGAGGATGTAGAAGGAGTCGAGCGGGAGGAGTGAGAGGGGGAGGGGGAGCGGGGAGAGTAGGAATGTGAGAGGAGGGTGATGTGGGGAGGAGGGGAGGAGGGCGGGGTGGTTCGTCTGGACCTGACGAGAGGAGTGAGGCCATTGGGGAGAGGGAGAGAGAGGAGAGTATCGGGGAGTGAGGGAGGGAGGATACAGAGTGGGGGGGGAGAGGAGAGAGGGGTGAGAATGAGAGGGGAGGCGAGTCCCCGAAGGACAGCCGCTTGTGATTGATTGGGAAGGTGGAGGACCGGGGGAGACGGAACGACTTGGTGAGAGGTGAGCAACACCATAATGGGAGAGTGGGTGGGTGCGGATGGACGACCCGAGAGGTGCCGGGAGGGGTGGAGAGTACGCGAGGCTCCTGCGGAGGAGAGAGAGGGGAGGAGAGTGTGAGGGGGAAGGGGAGGGAGAGGGACTGGGAGGCTGGAGGAGATGTGGCGGAGAGGGAGGGGATGATTGAGTGGAAGTGAGGATGAGTGGGATGGACGAAGGGGAGATGGGAGAGTCTGGATGGACGGAGAGAGGAGATGGTGGAGAGGATGGAGGAGAGGTGAGCGATGTATGAGAGGGGATGGATAGATGCGGGAGGAGGAGAGGAGAGTCGTGGGGAATGGGAGATGAGTTGACAGGATGATGCGAGTTGTTGGTCGGAGAGGGATTGAGGGCGCAGGTGGCGGAGGAGGAGATGCGGGGGGGGAGGGAGTGAGTGAGAGTGATGGGAGGAGGGAGGCGTAGTGGGAGGAGGAGGTGATGGCTTGTTGACGGAGGGAGAGAGGATGTAAGAGAGGTCGAGAGGAGTGGATGGAGGAGATTCGTGAGGAGAGGGGAGAGTGGCGAGATCCGTGGAGAGGAGGGGAGAGGGAGGGAGAGAGGGGGGAGAGGAGGGGAGGATAGGACCAGAGATCGGAGCGGTGGAGATGGGGCTGCGAGGAGATAGAGGGTGGAAGAGGGAGATGCTAGAGTGGAGGAGGAGGAAGGGGTGGAGAGGGAGAGGGGAGGAGAGGAGAGGAGTGGGCGAGGGGAGTGTTCGAGAGGGAGAGAGAGAGATGGAGTGTGGGATTAGTAGATGGAGGATTTGTGGGAGGAGGGGAGGGACGGAGAGAAGGAAGAGAGAGAGGGGAGGGAGGTGGAGTGGGATGGGGGAGATGAGGTAGGTGAGACGGAGAGGATGAGAAGGGGGGGGGGGTGGGAGATGGGGGGTGGAGGGGGAATGAGTGAGAGAGTAGAGGTGAGGAGGGGGGATTGACTGAGGAGAGAGGGTCGGGAGAGGGCTGAGGGACTGAGGAGCGAGAGGGAGGAGCGAAAGCTGGAGAGGAGGGAGGTTTTGTTGAGGGGCGGAGTGGAGAGGGGGGAGGAGAGTGCGGGGAGGAGAGAGATAGAGGGAAATGTTGGGAGGGGATAGGAGGGAGAGAGGATGGGTGGATGGGGAGAGGTGTGAGCGGGTGGAGGGAGTTTGGAGAGGAGGAGGGAGGTCGAGAGGGAGAGGGGTGACGGTTTGAGAGAGAGGGTTTTGGGTAGGGAGGGGAGGGGTAAGAGAGGGTTGGGGGGGAGAGGTCGAGTGAGGGGGGGGGGGGTGAGAGAGGGGGTGACGATGAGGTGAGAGAGGAGGAGGAGAGGTGTGAGAGAGGGGGACAGACGTGTTGGTGGGGGTCCGGGCGATGAGGAGTTACGAGAGGGGGGGGCGGGTGGTAGAGAGTTGCGGGGGTGGGGGGATGAATGGCGAGGGGGTGGTTTGGTGAGAGGAGAGGGAGGTCAGGGGATGAGGTGGGGCGGAGGATGAGGCTTGTTTTTGAGTGGAAAATGTGAGGGGGATGAGGGGAGAAGACTGAGAGTGAGAGCCTCTGAGGTTCGGAGAGGAAACTGCTGGAGTTGGACGGGGAGCGGGGAGAGAAGTTCCGAGGGAGGGGGACGATGCGGGTTTGTGTGAGGAGAGATTAGTCGTGATCCGGTGAATGAGAGGGGAGAGGGAGGCTAGAATGTAGAGGGAGTGGATGAGCAGGGGGGAGGGATTACGGAGTGGATGAGGGTGAGGAGATATGGGAGATTGGAGGGAGAGGAGGATGGATTGGAGAGTTTCGAGAGGAGAGGGAGGTGGGAGAGGGGGTCGGGAGGGCGAATGGTTGGAGGAGGGGAGACGGTAGGAGCGCGCGGTTGAGGAGTTAGAAGGGGAACGAGTGACGTGAGTGAGGGGGGGGGGGGTGCGGGGGAGGAGGGGTGGGGGGGGGGGGACGGAGGCATCACGTTGAGAGGGGGTGAGGAGAGGGGGAGAGATGGGTGGGAGAGAATTGGGGCGAGGCCTGGATGAGAGGAGATGGGAGAGCTGTGTGGGACTTGAGTGGAGAGACGTGAAGTTGTGGGCAGAGATGTGGGGCGATGATGGGGGTGGTGAGAGAGTGAAGATCGTTCTGGTGACGAGACGAGGAGGGAACGAGGGGAAGAAATTAGGAGTCGAGCGGGTAAGGGGGGATGGGGTGGGAGGGTGGGAGGGGGGGGGGGGGGGGGAGGAGGCGTGGGGGAGGGAGGGGTGAGAGTGTGACGGATGAAGGAAGGAGGGAGCGGGAGGGAGAGTAAGAGGGGGATATGGGAGCGAGGGACGGATTGGGAGAGGGGATGGGGATGGAGGAAGTAAGTGGCTGGGTGGGGTGTGAGTGGATTGGTGGATGCGAGGGAATGAGGGTAGGGTGGAGGGGGGGAGAGCAGAGATGGGAGGGAGGTTGGTGGGTGGAGGAGATAGGTGTGAGAAGCGAGATAGAGGGGGGGGAGATGGGGGGGTGAGGGGAGATGGGAGGGGAGGAGAGAGGAGGAGGAGTGGGGGGCACAAGGGGTGGGAGAGTCGTTGAGATGCGAGGGCGTGAGCGTGGATGGAAGTACCAGGTGATGATGATGGTGGGGTGTTGAGTGAGGAGGGGAGTGAAGGGAGAGCTGGGGAGGCTTTGGGGGGTGAGTGTAGGGAGCGAGGGGTGTGGAGATGTGTGGAGCGAGGAGGCGGGAGGGGAGTCGACTGAGTGGGGGAGAGGTGTGGGGGGTGAGAACGAAGGAGAGGGATGGAATGAAGGGAGGTAGGAGGTGGGTGGAGATTGGTGAGCGGGTGGGGGAGAGGGGAGGAAAGAGGAGGATGGATGATTGATGGAGGGGAAGGAGTGAGAAGGGTGGAAGAGGTGGGGGGGGGGGGGGAGGGGGGGAGTGGGGAGGGTGGGGACGTGGAGGAGGAGGAGTTGGAGCGAGGAGAGGGGTCGGGGTGGGTGGAGGAGGGGGGGAGGAGGGGAGAGGGGAGTGAGGAGGAGGGGAGGATGCGATGGGACGTGGGGGGAGTGGGGGGGGTGTGGGGGGAGAGCGAGATGTTGAGGAGGGGAGGAGGGGGGGGGAGAAGATGAGGGAGGGGGAAAGTCGGGACCGAGTCGGGGGATGGTGGTTTCTGATGGTCGGAGGAGGGTGGTGAGGCTGGGGGGAGGGTCGGATGAATTGAGGTGGAGGTGAGGGGGGGGGGGAGGTGGGAGAGGATGAAGGATGGAGAGGGGTGGGGAGTGGAGGGGAGGGGGAGGGGTGTGTGAGACAGATCGGGGGGTGGGGAGTTATGGGAGTGAGTGGTCGCGGGGAGGAGAGAAAGTGATTGTGTGGAGTGGAGGGAGTTGTAGGAGGGAGGGGGGATGTTGAGGTAGAGGAGGGAGGGAGTGAGATGATTGGTGAGCCGCGGGGGAGAGGGTGGGGAGGGGGAGTGGATTGCTGGGAGTGGAGAGGGGTAGAGGGAGGAGCCGGGGGCGGAGGATTTTGAGTGAAGTGGAGTGTCAGGGCTATGATGGGTGGAGGGATGGTGTTGGAGAAGGAGTGGGGGAGAGCGGGCGGAGAGCTTGAGAGAGAAGGGGGAGAATTTGAGTGAATGGGCTTGAGGTGTGAGTGGACTTGAGGTAGAAGAGGGGAGAGAGGCCGCCTCCGGTGGAGCAGATGAGGGTGGGATTATTGGGAGAGGGTCGAGAGAGGGTGGGGAGGATAGAGCAGGCGGAGTCCCGGCGAGGAGTGGTACGTGGAGGGGAGAGAGGCGCTAGATTGGGGAGAGGGGGGCTGAGGAAGCTTGGTGGGTTGAGGAGAGGAGGGAGGAGGGGGTGAGGGAGTGGAGTGGAGAAGTTGATTGGAGAACTGTTGGAGGGGAGGAGGAGGCGGTAGGTGGTGGTGGGGTGGAGGGGTGTGTTGGCGGAGAGGGAGAGGGCTTCAGGGAGGGATGTTTGAGAGGGACTTGTGAGAGAGGATGGGGACGAGAAGGGGGAGTTGACTGGAGGTGGACGGATGTGAGGAGGATCTTAGAGTGGGGGGAAGGTGGAGAGACGTGGAAGGGGAGGAATGAGGAGAGAGGAGCGATAGTATCGTGGATGCGGGAGGGGCGGGCCTTAGGAGATGGGGTTGGGTGTGGAATGGAGTGAGAGGAGGACGGAGTGTTGAGGTGACGGGAGTGAGTGGATGAGGTCGAGGGGAGGAGGACGAGTGACGGAGACGATAGGGTAGGTGCGGGAGATGAGGGGGAGAGGGATGGAGATCGAGGAGAAATTCTGGCGGGCGAGTCGGGGATGGAGATGAGAGTGGGTGAGAGATCGCGGAGATAGGTGCGAGATGAGAGAGGAGAGGGAAGTGATGAAGATAGGGGAGAGAGAGAGCTCTGGAGAAGGAGATGCGGAGAGTGAGAGAGGAGATCGTAGGGAGGGTGACGATGGGGAGTTTGGTGGTGAGCTCGGGAGTGAGGAGAATGGGCGGGGAGTCGATCGTGGTGGCGGTTGGATAGGGTAGGAGGGGGAGATGGGAGAGGGGAGGAGATGGAGGGGGAGGTATGGGTATATAGGGATTGTGTCCTGATGAGGGTGCTGAGAGCTGTGAGGAGAGGAGAGATGGCGTATGGGAAGGTTTTGAGGAGTTGAGGGGTTGTAGGAGGGAAGAGAGGAGCGTAGGGATGGGACGGGATGAGACTGGGGGAGTGGGGTGCGTCGAGAGTGGGAGGGGATTGGGTGAGTTGATGAGGGGATGTGTTGCGAGGGAAGTGTAGGAAGGGATGTGAGAGGGAGAGGAAGTGGTGGAAGGAGGGGGTGAGGAAGGGTTGAGATGGGCGGTGGGGAGGTGTGAGGTGTGCGTTGAGTTGCGTAGGTGCGGTGTGGGATCTTTGAGAGGGGGGGTGATGATTGACTATGGGGTGCGGAGAGAGGAGGGAGTGGGGTGAGGGAGATTTGGGAGCTGGGCGGAGAGGAACGGAGGGGGAGAGTGGAGTTCCTCGGAGTTGCGTGGTTGTAGGTGGGAGGACGGATTGCGTCGTGGGCTGAGGAGCTTGTGGTGAGCTGGCGGAGGATGAGACTGAGTGAGATGATCTGAGAGACCCTTCGGTGGGTTCTACCGACATTGGTTTGAAGAGGGATGAGGAGAGAGAGGACTAGTGGTAGGGGTTGAGAGCGTAGCGAGAAGGAGGGTGGATGAGGGATGAGGCAGGGAGATGGGGCGGGTTGAGAGAGCTCGGAGAGGGAGGAGGCGAGGGAATGGGAGGTGTGAGAGGTGGGATTGCGGGATTTGAAAGGGTGAGGGAGCGCTATCCACCCAGTTACCTGAGACTGTGAGGAGGGAGGAGAGAAGTGAGAGAGATGCGGGAGAGAGAGAGATCGCGGGGAAGCTGGGTAGGGAGGGATAGTATGAGATACGGAGGAGGGTTGGGAGGAGGTTGATGTTTCTGAGGAGAGAGGGCGAGGGAAGAGGGAGGTCGGGCGTAGAGAGCAGAGAGGAGAGAGTGTGGAAGGGAGATCAGCGGGGTGAGGGGGGGGCGACGGGTGAGGGAGAGGGGAGCGTCGAGTGGGGGTTGAGAGGGAGCGGGTGAGAGTGAGAGATAGTAGGAGGAGGGGTTTGAGGTGAGGGGGTGAGTAGGGGGGGGGGAGTCGAGGGGGGGGAGGAGAGGATTGGAGAGAGAAGGGAGGAGGTGAGGAGAGGGCGGGAGGGAGTGTGGAAGGGGGAGGAGAGTGCGGAATGAGGAGAGGGGGGTGGATGTAGGGGGGAGCCCCGGTGGCGAGAGTGGTGGATGGAGGGTGAGGGTGTGTGAGGGAGAGGGGTGTGAGGGGGGGGATCTGAGATGGGTCGGAGGTGATGTAGGGAGAAGGGGCTGACGAGGGGGGAGGGGAGATGGGGTGTGGGGGAACTGAGAGAGGGGGGGAGAGAGGTTTGATGGGAGCGCTGAGGGAGACGAGGGGATGAGAGATATGGAGAGAGGAGGGACGGATGGGGGGTTGGGCGGGGAAGGTGAGGCTGGGTGAGGAGGCCCGCGAGCGCCCTCCTTCCTACCCACCCCCTGAGAGAGTTAGAGAGGATGAGAGGAGTGACGGCTCCCCCGACTGAATAGCGCACCCCCCCCTAGACCCTGGGAGTGGATGGTTGTGGCGGAGGGGAGAGGGATGGAGGGTGCGTTGAGAGAGATTGGGAGGGGGACGAGGGAGACGAGGATGTGTGACCGAGGTAGGGAGAGATGATGAGTGGGGGGAGGATGTGGGGGGGGAGCGCGAGGGAGGGAGGGAGGAGGAGTGGCCTGGTGAGCGAGGGGGTGGCGAGGGGAAGACGTGTTGGTGTTGGAAGCGGTCGTGGGAAGATGTGGAGCCGATTGTGTGGTGGTCCGGGGGAGGAGGGGGGAGGAGTTGTTAGGGTTGGTGTGGAGGAGATGATGGGCGCGGGGCCTGGGGTTGGGACTGGAAGTGGGCGGTTTTGGAGGGGAGGTGAGGAGTTTGGTGGAGCGTGGAGGTGGAGGAGTGCTGTGGAGGGCGGGGGGGGTTGTGAGTGGAGGTGGTAGTGGAGGGGGGGAGTGAGGATGGGCTGGGTGGAGGGGGGAGGTTGAGGAGGGTGGGGGGTTGGGATGAGAGAGAGAGGGGGAGTGGGGAGTGGGGGGGTGCGGGTGAGGACGCGAACGGGGAAGAAGGGGGGGGAGGCGGGGAGGGCGTGGGGGATGTGGGGGAGGATGTGGAGGGGGGAGGGGAGGGAAGTGAGGGAGGGGGAGGGGGGGGGGAGCGGACCGAGAGGAGGAGACACGAGATGGATGATGGCGTACGATGGAGTTTGTTGATCCGAGCCGAGGTGTCTGAGGAGAGATGAGGTGGGGGAGAGGGAGCGAGGGAGTCCCCCCCTCTGGCGCGGGCCGGGTGGGGGCCCCCCCCCACCCCTTGGAGCTGAGGATTCGCGGGATTTGAGAGGAGATGCGGAGGACGGGGGGGGGGGAGAGAGCGGAAGGTGGAGGTAGAGACGAGTACGTGAGAGTGGAGGGACGGTGGAGGGCGAGCGGGGGGGGGTACCGCCCCCCCCCCCGCTCAATGGACGGGGCGGGGGTAGGGGGATGGGCATGGGAGGGGTATCTTCTGAGTGGAGGAGAGGTGCCTGGGATCCCCGGAGACCCATGCCCCCCCGCCCACGTGGGGAGGGGGACCTAGGGGGAGGGGCGGGATTGTGGTGATACGAGATTATTAGGTTACGACTGCCCCGAGGGATGAGGGAGGGGAGGAGTGGGGGGGGGTGTGCGAGCAGCTGTGGGGGTAGAACCTGGGTGACGGGGAGGGTTGGAGGAGCGGAGAACTGGAGGAGGGCGGAGTAGAGAGAGTTTAGGGGTGATGAGGACGGGGAGGGAGGGGTGGGGGAGGGGTGAGGAGGGAAGGTCTGGGGAGAGGGAGGGGTTGGACGGAGGGGGAGGGCGAGGGAGGAGTGGGGGGAGAGAGGGGGGATGAGACGATGTGAGGGGGAGTCGGGAGGAGAGAGAGAGGAATGCGAGGTGATGGAGATTTAGGACAGAGGGAGGAGATTGCGGAGCGCTTTCTTTGAGATACGAGCTGCCGATGCCCGGCGGGAGAGAGCGGGGGGTGAGGAGAGGAGGGAGTTGTTAGCGTACGGTAGACGAGGTTTTATGTGTTATTTGAGAGGTTTGGTCCTGAATTTTTTAGATGATTAGATTTTGTGGAGAAGGTGACCTTTTGCTCGGGGAGACGAGTGAGGTGGGGATTCGGGGCTGGGATAGGGAGACGATAGAGAAGATCCTCATAATATGATGCTTAGAGGGGTTTTAGATGAGTGGAGTTTTTGTTTATTGTGTTAGTAGGATGATGGGAGAGGCTTTAGGGGGCTCTGGGATTACCCGAGTCCAGAGGTCGGAGGGCCGAGGGGAGGAAGATGAAACAGGAGAGAGAGACCGTTATGAATGAGTGAGGGGTTGGGAGGGGATGCGAGTGTTCCGTGACGAGCCCCCCCTTGAGGAGCGAGCATAGAGGAGCGAGAGGATGAGAGAGCTCGACTGAGAGGGGGGAGAGGGGGGGAGGGTAAAGGAGAAGTGAATGGCAAGGAAGGGGAGAGGGAGAATGGATGAGAGTGAGAGGTGGGAAGAATTGGAGAGGAGAGGGGAAGGGAGGCAGAGAGGAGGAGAGGAAGGGAGAGGAGGAGGGGAGGATGTGGGAAGAATGGTGGAGAAGAAGAAGTGGGTTGAGGAGGGAGGGAGGAGAGAGGGAGGAGGGGACAGGGGGCGGGGAGGGAGGAGAGAGAGAAACGAGGAGAAGATGGACCGATGAAGGGACGAACCGGAAAGGGCCGTTGGAGGGGAAGGATAGGGGAGGAATGAGGAGGGAGGAGAGGAGAGGCGGAAGAGGAGGAGTAAGAAGAGAGAGAGGGGAGAGAAGGGGGGGGCGAGAGGGGAGGAAGGAGGAGATGGAGACGGGAGGGGATGACCCCCCCCGGACCCTAGCCCCATAAGACGGCGATCGAGGCACGGGAGACATCCTCGGTAGCGGAGGGATTGAGGAGAGGGAGAGGGAGAGGGGGAGGAGGGAGGGATAGAAGTGGGGAAGGGGGAGAAGAGGCAGGCCGCCGGCGCGCCCCTGCCGCCAAGCAGCGAGCAGAGGGGAGGGGGATGGAGAGGAGAGAGGGGTGAGGGAGGAGGAAGGAGAGAGGAGGAGACCCAGGTGAGGAGAGAGACGAGCAGAGGGTGGAGAGGAGGGAGGAGGAAGATGGAGGAGAGGTGAGGGAGAAGAGAGAGGAGAAAGAGGACAAGGAGAGCGAGGGGGGAGGGGAGCGAGGGGAGGAGGATTGGAAGAGGGAAGGAGGAGGCGGGAGGCGAAGCGATCTCTTCTTTCGGGGGGAGGCGGAGAAGGAGGAGAGAGGAAACATTCATTATACTACGCTTAAGTTTAAGGAGACCCTAAGTTGGATTTTTATTCGATTAACGACAAGAGAAAGGCTAAAGGACTCTAAATGGAGACACAACAGGCAATCAAATACCCCATATATGAATTTTATCTTTTTATTTGATTGTGATATTTTTTTTGGAATTTGTAATAAATTGAAAACATAAGTTTTATTTTATTAGTTTTAAAATTAAAAAAATTGGTAAAAAAAAAAAAATTAAAAATTGGATGGAAATATTAAACTCTTATCCCTTAAAGCAAGATATGAATCAGCTGGGTCAGCGACACGGTGGTTTTTTTTGTTTTGTTTTTTTTTCGTTTTTTTATCTGCGGGTGGCGACCCTCACCAGCCAGGGGTTTATAATGTATACCGATATATTTATATAATCGATAAGAACCCCGAAATTCATAAAATTTAAGGAGACCAACCAACGACGGCGCCGGAACAAAAATTTAAAATATAAAATAATAAACAGGCAACTCTTTCTCACAAAATCTGCTTCACAGCGAGGACCCCCCCTGCCGTGTGCTGAGAAAAGGAAAATGACGGAGACTTCATGATTTTTTTTTAAAATGTGATGCACAAACACTGGCCAAGAAGGAAACCCCAGATCAACAATGTAGGATATTGATGCCATAATCTGAATATATTTTCTTTTTGATAAAATAATTCTTTGTTAATTTTATTTTCAATTTCATTTTCAATTCAAACATGCCTTTTACTTTAACAATACAATGGATTTGAAATATATAAATCTCGGAAGACCACGGAAATCAGGAGGCGCAGCAAGTTTATACTTACATATCAAGTCTCAATATTCCTAATATATTCTTTCAAATAAACATTGCAATATGATCGACACAATGTCAATGACATTTTATTCATATTGGTGTCAATATAAAAAAATACATAATCATATCACATTCGTGATATATGCGTTATCAACTAATTCGGTAAATAAACGGAATCGATTGGAAAATGCAATATATCTCATAGTGGTCTTGTAAATTAATTGGGAAAAATTAATCTCATTTTTCCAATCTGCAAACATGAATGTTTTGCCACTTTTTTTGATAAATTGGCATACATCCAGTTTGATACCTCACACCTTTGAGCAAACTACAGTTACGCACAAAATCGCAAAAATACGCAAAAAGGATAAAAATGATGATCAATCTCTTTATAAAAAAATCCTATGATCTGTGTGAATAAAAGTTACAAATGTGAGTATCTTTTTGTTGTGTTTTTTTCTTGTGTTGATTGTGTTGTTGTTGTTGATGTTTTGTTGATCTCGTATTGTTGATGTTGTGTTGTTGTTGTTCTCGTGTTGTGTTGTTGATGTTGTGTTGTTGTTTTCGTGTCGTTGTTGTTAATACCGTTGTTGTTGTGTTTATGTGTTGTTGTTGTTGTTGATGATTTTCAAACTGAGTAACTATAAGCAATTCCATTATAATTACTGTTTACCTGTAAATAACTGCCGTCTTCATCGTCATCCTTAGATGAGAAGGCGAATTTAAAATGAAAGCGAAATGTTCAAACCAAATAGGTGAGGAATGTACATAATTATATGCCATTAATGAGAATATGGTGATTCAGGGCTAATTTAAAGTGGGCGAATATCTTTTCTGTCGAAAAAGGGCGAAAATTTCCAGGAAATACAATTTTTATGAAAAGAACTTAAAATTTAAATGCGCCTTTTACTGATTTCCAATTTTGATATACGACAGTCTAACAGTAGAACGTTCGAACTGCAAGCTGAAGGTTTCGGGTACGACATTCGGTGTGGAGTCATACCTAAGACGGTAGAGTGTTCGAATCGTAAGCGAAGCGTAAGGTTTCAGGTACGATGCCAAGTCATACCTAAGACGGTAGGGTGTTCGAATGCAAGCGGATGGTTTAGGATACGATCCCAGGTGCCGAGTTATACCTAACGATACCTTACGAAGAGCAAATTCTACAGCAGATTTATATATTTTTCAAGAAAGTTGTAAAAAAATAGGATGAGAATTAAACCCAAGGCCTTTGGCACATGAAATAACCCCCAATGTATTGACCCAGTCCATAGCACAGGTCAAAATTTGTGGTACTGCACCTACGGTGACATATCATTATTTGTAAAATATTCGTGGTGGGATTTAAAGCAAAGATAAAACAAAAACAAATTTTAAACTGTAAATCGAAATTTAATATACAATAAAGTACATGTATATAAAAGTGGTAAACTGCAAATCGAGAACTCAGTGTACAATAAAGTACATGTATATAAAAATGGTAAATTGTAAATACAATAAAGTACATGTATATAAAATGGTAAACTGTAAGTCGAGAACTCATTGTACAATAAAGTACATGTATATAAAAATGGTAAACTGTAATATCATTGTACAATAAAGTACATGTATATAAAAATGGTAAACTGTAAGTCGAGAACTCATTGTACAATAAAGTGCATATATATAAAAATGGTAAACCGTAAGTCGAGAACTCAGTGTACAATAAAGTACATACATGTATATAAAATGGTAAACTGTTAATCGAGAACTCAGTGTACAATAAAGTACATACATGTATATATAAAATGGTAAACTGTTAATCGAGAACTCGATGTACAATAAAGTACATACATGTATATAAAATGGTAAACTGTACACTCATTGTACAATAAGGTACATGTATATAAAATGGTAAACTGTTAATCGAGAACTCGATGTACAATAAAGTACATGTATATAAAAATGGTAAACTGTAAGTCGAGAACTCACTGTACAATAAAGTACATGTATATAAAATGGTAAACTGTAAGTCGAGAACTCACTGTACAATAAAGTACATGTATATAAAATGGTAAACTGTAAGTCGAGAACTCACTGTACAATAAAGTACATGTATATAAAAATGGTAAACTGTAAGTCGAGAACTCATTGTACAATAAAGTACATGTATATAAAATGGTAAACTGTAAGTCGAGAACTCATTGTACAATAAAGTACATGTATATAAAAATGGTAAACTGTAAGTCGAGAACTCATTGTACAATAAAGTACATGTATATAAAATGGTGAACTCATTGTACAATAAAGTACATGTATATAAAAATGGTAAACTGTAAGTCGAGAACTCATTGTACAATAAAGTACATGTATATAAAATGGTAAACTGTAAGTCGAGAAAACATTGTACAATAAAGTACATGTATATCATGGTAAACTGTAAGTCGAGAACTCATAACAATAAAGTACATGGTATAAAAATGGTAAACTGTAAGTCGAGACAACAATAAAGTACATGTATATAAAATGGTGAACTCATTGTACAATAAAGTACATGTATATAAAATGGTAAACTGTTAATCGAGAACTCATTGTACAATAAAGTACATGTATATAAAAATGGTAAACTGTATATAGTCAAATAACAATGAATAACAGCAAATGGTAAACTGAAAATATTGAGACAACGATAACTTAAACTGAAAATTGTAAAAAAAAACCATTAAAATAAAAACGAAAACAAACAAAAACACAATTAAAAACCCAAATGTTAAAACTCCAATAAACAAAACAAATGACAAACTGAAAAAGCAAATTTCATAAAAGTAAAGACAAAAAAGAAAATATAAAAATAATAGTACAAGAGGCCCAATGGGCATTAACGGTCACTTGAGTTAAACATGATAGAGTCAAAATAGACTGACCATTGGTTCATTGACAGAGACGATCGTCTTGAGCATTATAACTTTGGTATTATATTTATAATTATATTTATAGCCACTGGTGGACCGTTCGAGTCTCAGAAGGGTATACATAAACCTAGTACCTGGTATTTTGGTACCAGATGATAATCTTACACTAAAGTAACATTTGGCATTGATAACACCATTTAAATTCTAAATTCTTCTAAAGTTAAGATAGTCATCTTTTTACAGTGGTTACTCTTAGACGGTTTTGGCTATACATCGAGATTTATTATTTGGCCTTGTATTATACCATTTTCACTTTAGAAAATGTATTTAAAATTCAAGCTCATCTGATGAAGTTTAATTGATAGAAAAGATTGTCTAAAGCATTGGGTATTATATTTATAACCTGTAGGTCGTTGCCACTGCTGGTGGACCGTTTGAGTCCCCGAGGGTATACAAGAACCAAGTACCGGGTGTTTCGGTATCAGCTGATAATCTTATACTAAAGTAACATTTAGCATTGAAAACACCGTTTCAATTCTAAACTCTCCAAAAGCTAAGACTGCATCGTTTTACAGTGGTTAAACTTAGATAGATTTGGCTAAAATGCATTTAGATATATTTTTTGGCCTTGTATTATACCACTTTTTCTTTGGAAAATCTGTTTAAAATTGGAGTTCAACTGATGAATGACCTGACAATTTCCACCAAAATGCAATACATGTATTAGTAAATATTGCAAGTTTATTTCAAAGTAACGTTTTTTTCTAGCTTTAGTAATTTTGGAGACATATGTATTAAATGAAAAACATCTGCTGACTCATTTGTTCTATATTTAGCCATGTCAGCCATGTTTGGATCTAGCATCTTTTCATTTGCGAACGTTATGTGCCTTACTCGGTTATACATCTTGTCAAGTTTGGTTCAAATTGGCCCAATTGTTCAGGAAAAGTAGTTAAGCAAGTTTAAAAACATTTCCATAATATCGTATACTTTTCCGTTTAAATAAATGACTGTATCCTTGACCTTTGACCCCGTGACCTTGATATTTTGTCAAAAGATCCTTAGAGAATTCCTAACAATTTTCTCACATATCTTTGTATAGTATAAGTCGATCGTTTTGAGTTATAAAACAATTTGTAATACAAATATACCATGCGTTACTGAAGCGCCCCCTAGTGGCTCGTTTATGGACATATTTCATTTATGTTTCTAAATTTTGTAGCGACTTAACAATCATGTATACAAAATTTGAAAGCCATCTCGTCATTAGTTCATGAGAAGAATATTTTTAAAGATGTACCAAGTTTTGGTCCTTTTTGGCTCCATTTGGGGCTCCTATGGGTCCTAGCCCCCTTTCATTCGCAAACTTTATGCGGTTTCACATGGGAAGCTACGTTTGGTTAAAATTGACCCGCTGGTTCTTGAAGAGAAGACGGAAATGTGTAAATGTTAAAGACGCACGACTGACTACAGACAAAAGAAGATCGCAGTAGGTCAACCTGAGCCTTTGGCTTAGGTGATCTAAAACACATATTGTAAAATACTATAAGCAAATTGTACACTAAAATTGTAAAACGACAACAAACAATTATTGGTTAATTGAGTTAAAAACGACAATAAAATGGTGAACTAAAATTCAAACTATTACTTTACATTAGCTTGTGTAAGATAAAACATGCGCAAGTTTGTAGCCAGAATCCGAATGTACCATGTTATAGTATAATATAATTAAGGTCTAAATACATAAATAAATATTACAACAAAAAGTCTTATATGTTTAAATTAGTCCAGTTATTAAGTATTAGAAATAAAACAAAATTGTGTAACCTGGCTAAGTTTATTAACAATGCCTTTGTACAGAGGAAAAATAATTGATTTATTCCAATGTTGTTCCTCCATTTTCATTTTCATGTTTACTCTTGATCACTCTTGATCTGCCTTATGTACTTTTTCAATTTGAGGAGTATATAATTGTATATATAATGATGTTGTTATTTTACCTTTGTTTTCTTCATTTTAAACTCTATATTTGTAGTACATTGATGTTGCTATTTTACCTGTATTTTCTTCATTTTAGACTCTGTTTTTGCATGTGTTTATTTGTGATATTTCTATATATTTATCTTTGGCATTATCTTTTCAAAATGAAATGAGTAATTTATCTTCAATTTTAACTGAAATAAATACAACCGTTTTTCGTCTTAATACATACCATTCGATTTCCCAATGGTGAAACCTAAAGTGTAAAATGATATTGTAACAGGTAGGTAAAGTGACTTAATGTTATGGATAGTTTGATCACGTTTAAATCAAATCCTATTTATACGTTGTCAATATTTATAATCTATCTGTTTAAACCTATCTCATAAAGTGTTACAGAGAGTGGTTTGCGACCTTCGTTAATTTGTTTTAATTATAATGGTTATATCTGTAATCCGTTTACGAAAAATCGATATTCAAGATTCGATATATGTACATTTTTGTGAACTTTACAGGACTTCACCCGTTTTATCAACACTCTTATTTATCATCAGTGTGACAATCTTATCTTCGATAACCCGCCTATATTCATATGGTTCATTACCACTTGACAACTTTTTGAAAATTACATTCGCACTTGTACAACTTTTAGAAATCCCATACCTGTGACTAATGAGTTTTAGCTGCACACAACTCAGGTAGAGTTCTGTTTTCCTCTTCCAATAACAAAAATGCCAAAGCTACCATCTGTCTGTATTTCTAAGATTTTATAGTTACTCAATTGATACAATGTATTTTATTCTCCTGTGTTTCTGTGATATTTCATTATCTAGCTTGTAATATTTTAATAACGTATGATTAAACTTGTACATGTTATACATACAGCTTTTACTATGCCGCTTGCTAAGTCATATAAGGTATTTGTTGTTTCAACTGATTACTGACTTATACATGTTCATTTAACTCCGAGTTGACGTACTGAACGCGCTTGTGTAGGCTACAACGAAACAATACGAAAGGTGAATGTCAGCCAATTCAAATGGCAATAAAGAATGAATGCAGATCTAACAAACAGGTTTTAAAGGGCAATAACTCTCATAAATGTAAAAACGTTGCCATTTTGAAAATATATATCTTTTTTTATTTCGTTACGAGCCCTGGAAATTTTAACATTTTTTTTAATTCTCGACCCTATAAATGTCAACGTCGTTGCAAAATAATTTGAATATCAAACAACAATTTAACATTTTGAAGGAGTTATGCATCTTTGCGTGATACCAGCAGGAAAGCGCCATACTTAGATCAAACGATAAAATGACCATATGTTACGCAACAGAAAATAGTGCAAAACCTAGCCTTCAGTACTTTTGAACCCCGTGATAAGATGTATATTGATAGTGTTAGCATTAATGCAATTTAACAATCCAGCTTTGAAAGATAAAACGAAATGTTACTAGAGACTCGAGTAGAGGTGCGTAGAGGTGTAAGTGAACTCACATCATACGTGTACAAGGAAAAGTTGGTCAGCGGTTTGTTGTCAAAGAGGGTTAACTTTCGATCAATGTCGGAATCGTAAATGATACGCGGTATCTTTGGATTTGGGCAATGTTTGTGATGTTGATGTTTTTTGTACATTTGTTAAGGTATGTGATTTCCTGTTGTCGATTATTATGTACTGAAATTTAGACAACTGAGGGTACAATTCGATTCAACTCTTTCAAAGGTTACCGATTAACCTACTAGTGCTACTGACGTAGTGGAGGGCCTATAACAGTAGATATAACCGAGAAGGCATACCGATGATAGAACTTGGCAGAAGAGATGGCAGTATTTAAGCCTAATAAGCCTAGGTCGCTACTTCAAATGTAAATGCTACATATATTCGGAGCATTTTATAATTCACATAAGCATAATTATGAAATGAAATAACGGGCCGTCCTGTGTGCTTCGTCGGATTTACCCGGCAATAAAGTTGAAGCGTTGTGGTATACTGAGAGTATCAAAGGCAATACAGTTTAGACTGACATATTTCTGTATGACTTTGAAATGTTTCATTGTGCGGTACACGTAATTATTGACAAAATGTGAAGACCGGGGGCTAATAGGCTATACTTTATATTACCGGGGAAGTTGTTGTTTCGGTGTTATTTTTGGACTAGCCAGCGTAACACACGGTTCATTCATAGAAAAATAAATATTCATACATTGCATATTGTTCATTAAACCTGAAATCCGCTAAAATGGCGCCTAAATGCTATATCGATAAAAATGGATAAATAATAATAATAATACTAATGAAACAGATAGACGACAAAATGGAATGCCTGCAACTATTCGATAGAATAAATACATTTATTTAGTTCTGAAAATGGTTTTATGTTTTGCCATCTCAGCTAGAATAAATAACCATAAGTTTATTGCATTATGTTCATGATCAAACAACAGACGATTCCAATGTTTTAGGTTTACTGGCAGCAACAGCAGCACAACGACCTATAGATAACGAACTTAGGACAAAGATCAACCACTTACTATAATATTACTCTTCTGGCTTTGATAGGCTAAGTAAAGGATATGTATTTCAGTAACCAATCTAATTAAAACCCAATCTCTGATTGCCCCAGTGTTCCGCTTTGTCGCGAAGAGGTTCTAACAAAACATGCAAAGGGATCACATGCGAGCGACCTCGATCTGTTCGACCAATGAAAATACCACTTGCAAGATCTTGAAAGTTTAGCATATGATAAAGAACTGTTACTCATTTATATTCGGCTAATAAAAATACGACTTACACGATCTTGAAAACTTAGCATATGATAGAGAACTGTTACTCATTTATAGACAAATGAAGATACAACTTACAAGATTTTGAAAATTTATCAAATGATAAAGAATTGTTTCTCATTTATAGGCGGCCAATAAAAATACAACTTACACGATCTTGAAAGTTTATCTAATGATAAAGAACTGTTACTTATTTATAGACGAATAAAATACGACTTATACGATCTTGAAAGTTTATCGAATGATCGAGAAATGTTGCTCATTTTTACGAGTAGATGTTCTATCAGCAATGTTGTCGCAAGTGGATTTCTTGTGATAAAATCAAATCACATTTTGCAGTACGGGGTTAATAACACACTATATTGACGTGAAATCAGATATATATGTGGATTTCAGATCTTCAACTTCAAGATTGAAATTTTCAAGCCACACTTTAATTCGTCAATATTTGCTCTTTGAATTGACGAAAAAAAATGTATCAATTCTCTGAGAAATATAA
The DNA here is from genome assembly GCA_030159075.1 of Atrina japonica. NCBI lineage: Eukaryota > Metazoa > Mollusca > Bivalvia > Pterioida > Pinnidae > Atrina > Atrina japonica. The sequence goes on from BROG01000203.1 coordinate 120,844, forward strand.
GTCTTGAAGATTTGTCGAAATTCATGCTATAAAATGTCAATCTGGCGTCCTTTATGAGTTTTAAGAAATTTTAAATTTGCTTTTAAATGTTACTTTTCAATTATTGCTTAACATTATACACTTGTAGCAAAATTGACGTTAAAAGTGATTGATCGGACTGTTTACAATTATTGCGCACAATTAATATGCAAATGAGTTTGTGGTCTAGTTGCGTGTAATGGCATCTCGCTTTGAAGTAGAACATAAGAATCTGTGTCGTTCACGCGATCTTAACTGATGAGAAACTCTCGCCAGTCAACATAATTCGATTGGAGCATCTTTGCTGATACGATCTTCTCAAAGATATTGACAGTAATTCTCTATACTAACTCTGATTTTGGGTGTTCGGTGTTGTTTATATTATTTCTAATGTTTACATCCCTTTACTATACGATAAACTTACAAGGTCGCGTAAGTAACGTTTTCATTGGTCAAACAAGACACAGGTTTGAGGTTATTCGCATGTATATTTCCTTAGCTCTACGTCGCATTAACCTATTTACCCAATTACCATATCTCGCAAAGCGATTGAAATGTCAGCTTCCCAATGGAATACCGTTAATAACTTAATAATTAAATTAGTACGAAGATTTTTAAAAAATAATAATATATAATGTCCAGGATATAGATACAAATCTGGAAAAATGGACAAACACGGACCTCTGGAAACCAAAAGGTGGGATCAGGTGCCATGGAGGAGTAAGCATCCCCTGTCGGCCGGTCACGCCCGCCGTGAGTCCACAGTCAAATCCAAATAAAATACGTGAGGAACGAATCCTCGTCACAATTGGTACAGACATCTCAACAACCGCTAACGAAAAGGCAACTCAACATTTCACTTAGTGAAACATAGTAAAGAAAAGAAATAATTTGTTTTCCCTCTGTTCGGACTGATGAATTTCTTTAGGAAATGTCAAATATTACGATAACTTCCTGGCACTATAACTTTTAATAATTTTGAGATAATATGCAAGAGTGTAACACAGATACAATTTTATCTAGCGTACACACATGTATGAAATTAAAAAACATCTCGGATACTAAAGTATAAATCTATAGAATGTCCAGGACACAGATACAAATCCGGCAAAAATGGACAAACATGGACCTCTGGAAACCAAGAGGTGGGATCAGGTGCCATGGAGCAGTAAGCATCCCCTGTTGAAAGTAATAAGACAATCCTAATCCCGCAATTTTCGATGTTCATAGTTCAGACTATGTACAGCTCGTTGTGACACAAAATTTTGGTCTCCTCAGAAGGAAATTCCGGATTCGATTCCTGAAAATTGACCGGGATCATACACTGTATGCTTTCTTCAAAAAGGTAGTGAATGTTCATTAGGCAAGTGTTCAGCTTATTAAGCCGTACTAGTCTTTCGGGTCACTTGTCATGTTGAAACTTTTGACAAGTATTTAATATTCACCTCCCAGGAAATTAAAAATATCAGTATATCAAAAGGTGTCCTTCTGTGAAGTCTATCGGGAGCACAGACTCACAGAGATTGTTTGGTGCTCCCAAAAGTTGTCCAGTTCAGGACATTAACAATTTTTACGTTCCCCATGTTGTCAGATTCACTTGACGACATGACCAGTTATGGTAAATAATATACCAACAGTTTCTTATGTTCTGTAAAAAATTGTAAAACATGTCATATATTAATAACCGATCAAGTGTTCACCAGCAATCTGACAAATAAGCATTACAACACCAGAAGCTGGGATCATCTAGACTGCAAATCATCTAACGTTGTTTATGGAATTGAGTGTACCTTGTGTGGTTTGATTTATGTTGGCGAAACTAAGGGGCCCTTAAATAAAAGAGTAGCTGGTCATCGATTCGAGATTAATATTGGGGGTAACCAAATACTCTATCGACATTTCAACTCTCCTGACCATTCCATCTTGTCTATGAGAGTGCGTATAATTGAAAAAATATACCACTGGACCAACAATCCCACCTTGAGTACCCCCTTCCGTAGACAACGTGAAGAATTTTGGATTAAACAGCTTGGCACTGCATATCCCTATGGATGCAACGATAACATCCAAAGTGTAGGCAATCTATCAAGCCCACTGTGTAATGGTGTTAATGTGATGGAACTTTTTAATTCTAACGTAAGACGTAAACGAAGTCACGGACATCGTTCTTACAACCGACCCTACATACATGATGTCACTTTTTCATCTCTTTTACCTTACGTTAACAAAAAATTGGGTCTTCATCACATTCGCAGCAAACTTTATTCTGTTCCTTTTACTAATCTCAATAAACTTTTTGAAGAAGCAAGAATGAACCCCTACACGGATTCTTCAACCCCAGAATACATTCTGAACTCCATTATAATGGACATAGCTTATCACAGACTGTTTAAGCCTGCACGTGTTAGAAGCGATGACTGTTCTGAACAGAAACGTCTTTTCCTTAAACTTAAATTTACAAATAAAGGCATAGACGCTTTAAACATTGGCAATGTTCTAAATCACAAAAAAGTTCAGTCCTGTATTCCACCATATTTTTAAACTGAAGACCACGCCTTGCATTTCATATAGCTATACACCTAGCATCGCATCCAAGCTATTCAATTACAAACAGGTTTTGCAGTGCCTAGACATCAACCATCTTCTACACAACACTGTCACATGTTCATGTGCTTCATCTCCTTTCAAATACAATACTATCGGGCATGTCATTACCGGCGACGTTTTATATTGTTGAAAATGAAAGCCTCAAAAATCTTATTTTAAGGGGCCCTAAATACCGGGAAGCCCGTTCCTTTAATTGGCGTCAGAATTTCAGTTTAGTTATGGATTATGTCGAAGATTATGCCAGACGATGGGCCAAACATGAAGACGTAGAACCAGACACTTTGTCTGAATGGCTGAAAACCATACGATGGTTGATAAAATCTCGTATTAAAAACTTAAAGGGACTATGAAAACACGTTATCCCTCTGTATTTAATGATCCAGAAGTAGTAACTGAACTGGATAGGTTACATGACCAATATGTACTGGTACCAGCAGACAAAGCCTCAAATAATTATAGTTTTTATTTGTAAGGCACATTACTAAAATTGTTTATTAGAAGAACTTGGGTTTAATACGAATTCTGGTAATCATACATACACACGTAGCTCACTTTCAAAGGACGAGATCCTTCAAAATCACGTATCCGTATTACGCTCATTTGATATACCTACAACGGATACCGATTTCGAGCTACCATATTTATATTGGATACCTAAACTCCAGCAAATGTTCTACCAAACCTTTATCTTTACTCCTTACCAAGATATTGACAGCCGTTAAGGAGAAACTTCAACAATACTGTACAGTTGCTTATTCCAGAAGCGGTGTAAATCAGATGTGGATACTTAAAAATTCTAAACAGCTTTTAGAAAATTTGAAGGCACACAATTTCTCTCGAATTCACAGTATAAAAACTTATGACTTCTCTACTCTTTACACTACTATTTCACATAAAAAATTAAAAGAAAGACTTTTCAGCATCATAGACAACTGCTTTTTCACTAAAGGTGGTACCCGAAAATTTAAATATCTAGTGATTGGCTATCAGGATACTTATTTCGTCAAACACCACTCTGACTCTACACATAAATATACTGAAGTTGATATTAAAAACATGCTGGAATTTCTAATAGACAATATATTTGTAATGTTCGGAGACGTGGTCTTTCAACAAACTGTCGGCATTCCTATGGGAACCAATTGTGCTCCTTTATTGGCCGACCTGTTCCTTTAATCATACGAAGCAGACTTCATTCAGAAACTGCTGAATCAAAAGAAGAAAAAGTTAGCGGTGTCCTTAAATTTGACATTTAGATATATCGACGATGTTTTGTCAATTAATAATGACAATTTTCATACATATGGCAATGCGATATATCCCAGCGAACTAGAAATTAAAGATACAACAGAATCAAGCACACACGCGCTTCATACTTAGACATTTTACTTAATATAAACACAGACGGGAAAAATTAGCAACGAAGCTATACGATAAACGCGACGATTTCGGCTTTCCATCGTACATTTTCCACATTTAAGTAGTAATATCCCTTAGTCACCCGCATATGGAGTTTATATTTCACAAATGATCCGATATGCCAGGGCGTGCACAACATATGAAGATTTCATATACAGAGGTAAACTACTCACTAACAAATTATTGACACAGGGATATCGAAAACCGCGTTTAATGTCAACGTTCCGCAAGTTTTACGGTCGGTATAATAGTCTTTTTTGCGACTACTCTGTTTCACTAAGTGAAATGTTGAGTTGCCTTTTCGTTGGCGGTTGTTGAGAGACGTCTGTACCAATTGTGACGAGGATACACTCCTCACGTGTTTCATTGGACTTGACTGTGGACTCACGGCGGGTGTGACCGGTCGACAGGGGATGCTTACTCCTCCATGTCACCTGATCCCACCTCTTGGTTTCCAGAGGTCCGTGTTTGTCCATTTTTACCGGATTTGTATCTATGTCCTGGACATTCTATTGATTTATGCTTTGGTATCTGAGGTTTTTATAACAATGCTGTGACACTAATATTATTCCTGTGTGTCCGTTCGGACAAACTCGACCCTCATTATTTTATGTAATTGTATTCCAGTCTAATGCTTTTTATTATTGCCATCGGTTTTATGTAAAAGAGATGAATGCTGGTGAAACCAGATGACACGGAATCTCGCTCTTTCTTCCTACTTATCACATTTAACGTACCCAAGGGATATTTACTAAATACAGTCTTGTTTTAATTAGACTTTCATTAACTTTATTTTAAGATGATCCGCTCTCCTGGGTGATAGCGGAATGACGCGTCAAAACATTCGCTCTCAATTACCTAACGTAATAATGCTAACCTAATTAGGAAATGCTTTTCAAAAGGTATTACAGCCTTAGTTTCGTATACTAATTGGATTTGGATTACTCTTTTGCGATCACAAAGTTGGTAGTTACGTACCACTCAAGGGCGGAAATGAACAGAGAGTTGATTATAGAAGCTGGAAATATATTAGATGGAATTGTTTTGAAAGGGTGCGTACTAAAAAACGAGAAAGTGGGGAAAAGGTGACATTCCGTGACTATAGCAACGTAATTAAAATTACACCTTGTACGCATCCTATGACGTTTAGATCAATGAACGTTTTACCTAGATGTCTTGAATTAACTCCGGAAATTTTGAATTCTAGTTATGTACACATAGATTAGCTAGAAGTAAGCCAACAACACGAGACTGACGAGCATTCAACGGCGATTATTTCAGTAATATCGATAAACATAGTTCATATATATCTATGAGACTGGATTAAAGGAGTTCGAGAAACTGATATTTCTGTATCATTTTAAAATTTTATGTCTGCTCCCAGAAAAAGCTGCAAGCGGACTGAGCTGGGAAATGATAACACTGTTTTCACATTACATTGAGTAAGTTCGGTTTTATATAGATTTGCCCCGTTGGTGGAACTGGTGGTTTAGTTCGGATTTTTTTTTCGAGACAGCTACCATGACAGCCACCTTGGGTTTCAAACTGTTCTAAAAATAACGACACTTGATCCCACCTGTAGATTTCCAGAGATCCGTATTTGTCCAAGTCAAGACCAGATGATTTGTATATTGTATCCTGGACATCATGAAAATTAATACTTTGTTATCTGTGATTTTTATGTACTCAAAATCCCCGTGAACCATTTAAAATAAATTATGTCGGGTATGTTTCAATTCACCTTCAAATATCAAAATACATGGACAATGCACAACAGATACTGTGGAACCAAAATAGATCACAATAGTTTACTGGGGCCATTGGATCATGCGACTTACAAATCCTGTGTAACCATACTGACAACTATTTCAGGGAGTTGACATTGTCAGCATTCCACTGTCTTAGCTTTTGACCTTGAGAGCGTTCAACAGTAATCTAGTTTGTGTATTATTGTTTTATGATTTAGGGATTGCTTATGAGAGAGCGCACTTCAAAATATGTTTGTTTCGTGTTTAAGATTTAGCTTATACGATAGCATACTCATAACACTAGGCAGATACGTCATAAAGCATCAAAATGGATAAGCGTCGTGATCGGCTTCAAGATACAACACGGGCGATACAACACAGTTTGGCAATGCACCATGAAAAACCATGGTGGCGACCAGGCAGCTCTGAAAAAAAAAATTAACAACAGTAGGTCATGAAAAAATACTGATGTTTTACTGACGTAGTTTTTCAGTGTAAAGATCAAAATGTCAAAATGTACGAAAGATGGAGACCGGGCTGATCACTTGAGCCTTTTGTATATTTCATTATCGTCGTGTCAGGTAACTAGACGCATATCGCAATCACACCATTTGAATGTGTGTAGTAAAATAATAATTGACTACTAATGGAACATCAAGCTATACGGGGTATTGTTAAACAACATGAAGTACCCTCCCAGGAATCGGGTAGATTGTATTCTGGAGCACGACCATATACAGTAACTCCCTTTTGCCAGTCAGATCTAAAACTTACCGGTGACATTTCCACCGAGCTAGACTTTTTCATCGAACTCGAGAGATGTCGTCAATGTAACATTTGAGCCGTTGTTGCATGCTAACAGGGTACACCGACTCCTTTCGGACACCTAATCTCATCTTGTTTGGGATTCGCAATCGTTCCTCATGTTGAGACCATTTGTATATTTAATTTGTCGTATTCTAATGGACTTGGGAGTTTCGATTATCAATTGGCACTTCTTCATTTCTACTTCAAGAAATCACTTTCATGTTTTCCTTTATCTGCATTACATTAGAAATTATATCTTAACTCATCGTACGGAGAAATATGATGCCATTTTATTCATGAGCTTCTCATTAAGTCAGAGGGAGATTATGCATATTCATTTCTACATTACCCACGTAACTGAAGTGTACATATATGTTATAAACATAATACCAAAGTTATAATGCTCAAGGCGATATCGTTTCTGTCAATTAGACTTCATCAGTTGAGCTCCAATTTGAAAAGTATGTGTTTTTTCAAAAGATAAAGTGGTATCATACAAGGCCAAATAATATCTCTAAAAGTATAGCCCAAATCCGTCAAAGAGTAACCACTGTAAAAAGAAAATGACTGTCTTAGCTTTAAAAAAGATTTCGAATTTAAATGGTGTTAACAGTGCCAAATATTACTATACGTGGGGTACTTTGGGATCCACGGTTTTCCTAATAAAGAATATCGATGCCTGAAATTCATTTAAATATATTTTTATATTAAATGTAATATCACCCAGTTAAAGAGATAAATAGAAATGTAACCGTAGAATTATGCAAAGTATATCATCAATTTCCCCTTAAGTGCCTCAACGCGTGAATCGAGTAACTGCGTAAAAGGCATTTTTAAGTCAAAAAGGAACTTTTTTAGCATACAGTTAAGGCACCCGTGTTACAAGTTCCGGTTATTCGTATAACAGTTAACCGTTCCCGAACCTGAGCTTTATGACATATAAATATATGTCCGCTGAAAAGTATTGCATGCAATTTTCTAAAATATTGGGATTATTTTCAATGGGTTCAATGGCGATGTACGATTCAAAAGTTTAAACATAACAGGAACATTTAATTTCGCACTTAAAATATCAGTTGTTGGTTTGTTACAAAGAGAAAATCGTTCTCAATTATTTCTAAACCTGAGCACGAAAGTTTTTGCTCTGGTAAGTTTGTTTTTTGTATCTATTTTATCTTTTACTCTTTAAGCTAAGTTAATGGTTTATATACTGTATCCAATATGGCGGATATATTAATCATGGAAATGGTTCCAAATGTCTCTATATGTTTACCGCTGAAGACACATTTGGACAGGTCTAAATCATTGAGGACTCAAGTGTTTTTCAGGAGTTTATCATCATGTCAAATAAACCCTCCAGTCTAAGAAACCCAAATAAAAAAAATATAAATGTTTTGTAAACAAAATCACCTTCTTCGGTCACAGGTAATTCATACCTACATTTTTGGTCAAATAGCTATTACGCAAGAGAAACATGAATCAATCAAGAATCTCTTTGAACATCCGGTCTTCTAAATTAGCGTTGGATCAATGTTTTTACAGTCACAGGTATACCCACGCGATACCTAGCTTTTTGTATGAGGCCCACCATGGGATATTATGTGTAGTGTATATACATCAGTACACATAAAGAAATATATACTTTCCATTTGTGACCCTTCCTAGACCAAATCGAGTTCCGTGAGGAGCACCCAGCGCGTCATGTTATGCTGGAACCTCAACTAATAAACAGTGAACTTGAATTTCGATCTGGTCATCTTTTACAGGTATGAAATTCTATTATTATTCTTGTTAAATGTACTATTACTAATGAATTGTAATATCTAATCATTTTGTTAATATACTTTTTATAAATTGGCTATTCTGTCTACAATTAGATTTATAACTTTGGTATTATGTTTATAATATTTATTTGATTGTAAACTAGTATTTCACAAGTATAATTTTTATATTGTTTTCACTTTTTTGTTCTTTTATTTTTGAACTGCATATATGAACTGTTTTATATGTTTTGATTCTAGGGAAATGTTATTTTCATGTTACAAGCTAGGTTTTAAATTTGTCAATTTACCATTTTCTGTGTAACCAATTTATACTATTTGTCTTTGAGTAATCGCTCTCCGATATTTTATGTAATCTGTCTATTTGCAATCAAAATTTAGAGAACATTTTTAATAGTTTGATAGACATAAATTAAACAGATATAAACTTTCAATACAAAGTTCTTTTTCCGGAAACTAAACTTCTTCCGTGATCAACTTTATATTTACTTGTTATTTACACTTCCGCCCAACGTGACAATCGAGCGGCAGGCAAACTTAGAAGTTAAACAGGCTTAGATCTTTAACATTTCTTAGTGATCACGTGTAAATTATGTTGTAAGTAATTACTACTTTTGTTTAAATTCTGTTTATATCATTTTCTAGTAATCTATCTATTGTAATAAGTTTTATCAGTTACTTGTGCACAATGACTGAGTACACGTGCACTAGTGTTTACTTTGACTTACTAGCTTACTGAAAGTATATCTTGTGCGACTTACTTTACATATTTAATATTCTCGTCAATTTATTAGTGAAACTATTTACTTTCATAGATAGTTATTATTTTATAGATTTTAATATTTCATTAGTTAGTCCAATGTCATTTTACACAGTTTAATTGATCAGAACTGTATTTAAATATATCAATGAACTATAAGTTACATAGGCATGTCCTATCACTTATACATGTAGTTTGCTCATTTTCATAGTCTATGTACCTCTCCTGTCAAATGTTCTTTCAATTTGTCAGTTAATTTACCCCATAATTCTTTGTTGAAATATTATATTTTGAATTTCATTTATATTTTCATTGAATTCACATCTAATCTTAGGTACCCAATATATGTGGTCAATTAATATATTCATACTCATGTATTAATTATTTGTTACATAATATGTAAATGACTCATTGTACTTTGTGTATCCTACATTGTTTGTGTATTTTTATGTTTATTAATGTGACTTGATGTTGGAACCTCAACTAATAAACGGTGAACTTGAATTTCGATTTTGTAATCTTTTACAGCACCCAAACTCCCACAAGGTTATCACCGCACAAACCATACGTCGTCATACAGGTTGATGGGTTGAAGGCCGACATGACGGTAGTAAGTCTGTAAAACGTTCATTAAATGTTAAAAAAGGAATTTACAACGGTTTGAACTTTTAAAGGTTCAAATAGACAAATTGTGGGTTCGAAAGGTCTCAATTTTATTTTGGTGTTATTTTTACAAGAAAGAACAATTAGTTTAACTTCTCCCCTCTTAAATTAACTGAAGCAATACATCATAGTTCATTCCACTTTTTGTAAAAATTTACTAGGTGTGAAGAAATCTACTAATAATGATTTTGTATACTTCGAACTTGGTCGATTTCCATTATACATTTCACGTAAATTACGATTGATAAAATATTGGTAAAATTGGTTATAAGTTACAGAGAAAAACAGAAAATTGTATGCTTAAAGCATGTTTAGAACAAAGAATTGTAGACAAAGATGATTTGATAGTTAATATCAAGACTGAACTTAACAATCTTGGTTTCATGTATTTATTTGAAAGCAACTGTGTTAATAAAAATAATGCTTTCTTCATAATTAAGAACAGATTGAATGATGTTTATCGACAAAATATATTATCTAATATACAGAACACAACCAGAGGTGAATTGTATAAGCATTTAGTTGATAAATTTTCTCTTCAATTTTACTTACAAAAACCTTTAAATTCTTTATATAGAAAATATTTATCTCGTTTTAGAATGTCATCTCATTCCTTGAACATCGAGAAAGGTCGTTTTACAAATACAAATAGGAGAGATCGCATTTATATCTTATGTAATAACTATGATATTGAAGATAAATTTCATTTCATCCTTAAGTGTCCAATTTATTTTGATTTAAGATTAAATTATATTAAACCGTACTATTATAGAAGACCTAGCGTGTTTAAGGTTGTACAGTTATTGAGTGTTAATATGTAACCTTGGAAAATGTTTATATTTAGCGTCTAAAAGACGTTGTCAAATGCTAACATAAATTTCACTTTATTATCTATGCTTGTATTAGTATGATTTGTATAATCTGTATATATGTGTGTATGTTCTCCAGTATGTCACTTAATCACGTAATGGTTTATGAGTATATTTTGTATAATCTGAATATATGTATATATGTATATATGTTCTCCAATATATCACTTAGTCACGTAATGGTTTATAAGTATATTTTGTATGATCTGTATACACACACATACACACACACACACACACATACATATATATATATATATATATATATATATATATATATATATATATATATATATATATATATATATATGTTCTCCAATGTATAACTTAGTCACGTAATGGTTTATGAGTATATTTTGTATAATCTGTATATATAAAAATCTCAGATACCAAAGTATAAATCAATAGAATGTCCAGGACATAGATACAAATCCGGTAGAAATGGACAAACACGGACCTCTGGAAACCAAGAGATGGGATCAGGTGCCATGGAGGAGTAAGCATCCCCTGTCGACCGGTCACACCCGCCGTGAGTCCACAGTCAAGTCCAATGAAACAAGTGAGGAGTGTATCCTCGTCACAATTGGTACAGACGTCTCAACAACCGCCAACGAAAAGGCAACTCAACATTTCACTTAGTGAATCAGATAAGTCGCAAACAAGACTATTATACCGACCGTAAAATTTGCGGAACGTTGACATTAAACGCGGTTTCCGATATGCCTTTGTCAATAATTTGTCAGTGAGTAGTTTACCTTTGTATATGAAATCATATGTTGTGCACGCCCTGGCATATCGGATCATTTGTGAAATATAAACTCCATATGCGGGTGACTGAGGGATATTACTACTTAAATGTGGAAAATTTACGATGGAAAAGCCGAAATCGTCGCGTTTATCGTATAGCTTAGTTGCTAATTTCCCGTCTGTGTTTATATTAAGTAAAATGTCTAAGTATGAAGCGTGTGTGCATGATTCTGTTGTATCTTTAATTTCTAGTTCGCTGGGATATATCGCATTGACATATGTATGAAAAATTATTGACAAAACGTCGTCATATATCTAATTGACAAAACGTCGTCTTCGATGAATATTTAAATGTCAAATGATTTAAAGGAATAACCGCACAGTATTGTTAACTTTTTCAATTCTTGGTAAGGAGTTAAAATAAAGGTTTTGATTCAGCAATTTGCTATGGTGATTTAGGATCCGTTGTAGGTCTGAGCTTCGATTTTGAAGGAATAAAGGATTTTTAGGATTTCCAGAATTCGTATTCCACATCTAGATGTTTATAACGCTTCTGGTAATATAGCAACTGTCCAGTATTGATCATTAAATGATAAGTTTCTCCATTTAATGGCTGGCTTTCAATATCTTGGTCAACGTCTACATGTTTGGCCCATCGTAATAATAAAGGTTCTTGGTCAGTTAAACGTAATGGTTTTTGAGCTGGATCCTGCTATATATATATATATATCTTTGTATAACTTAGTCACGTATGGAGTTTTTTGAATTTATATAAAAATCTCAGTATAAATCAATGAATGTCCAGGTAGCAAATCGTAATCTGGTATCCGTTGTAGGTCCCCTGTCGATCAACCCGCCGTGAGTCCACAGCAAGTAATGAAACGGAGTGTATCCTCGTCACGTGATTCAACAACCGCCAACGAAGGATCTCAACATTTACTTTGAAAGATGAGCAAACATGTGTATACCGACCGTAGGATTTAAACGCCAGAATTTGTCAATTAAACCCAAGTTATTCTTTGTAATAAACAATGGCATATCATTTGTGTAATGTGACTTACTACTTAAATGGAAAAACGATGGAAAAGCCGAAATCGTCGCGTTTATTATTTGATTTCCCGTCTGCTTTGTCTAAGTATGCTGTGTGACCAGTATCATATTGGTCGCATGTATAATTTGTCCTATCAAAACGTTCAGTATACTAATTCTAAAGACCGCTCACTTTTTCTAAATACAGAAGGAAGTCTGGGATAAAAAGTATCCACATCTGTTTTCATAAGCAACTGTCCAGTATTGTTTAAAGTTTTCTGAATACGAGTTTTGGTATCAACTGCATCTTTGTATGGTTTTATGAATTTAGTATCCATATCAGAGCAAACGGTGATTTTGGTTACAACGTCTACATGTTTGGCCCAAACCCAAGTAAACAATTATAGTAATGTGCTTACAAATAATCTATTATTTGATGTTCTCCAATATGGTCATGTTCAGTCTAGATCACGTAACGTGTTGGTTTATTAAAGTATACGAGTTTTTGTCGTATGGCTGATCAGCCATTCAGACAAAGTGTCTGGTTCAATATGGCCCATCGTATATAATCTATATATATATACGTATATAGTATATTTTGTATATATATATATATATATATATATATATATATATATATATATATCTCCAATATATATATATATATATATGTTCTATATATATATATATATATGTGTGTGTGTGTGTGTGTGTGCGTGTGTGTGTGTGTGTGTTCTCCAATATATAACTTAATCACGTAATGGTTTATGAGTATATTTTGTATGATCTGTATATATGTATATATGTTCTCCAATATGTCACTTAGTCACGTAATGGTTTATGATTATATTTTGTATGATCTGTAAATATATGTGTATGTTCTCCAATATGTAGAAGGCATAAGGTTAATAAAGATTCTGAATCTGAATATCATAAATATAAATATAACGAAACCGGAAGTTACATAGAGCACAGTTCTATTGATGTCAGATCACCGAGTACAACGTATTCCGACAAAACTGACCGGAATGGAATAACTAGGAAAGAACCTATGATATTGCATCTGTCCGCTGCATCTTAACTTGGGATATACATTAAAATTAATAAAATTATTCATATATTTTCAGTTCAACCTCATAGAAATATTTCATAAGAAATAAATCTGTAAATTCTGTTAAAAATCATTTTTTCTTGCAAAATAGAAAGAAAACTATTAAGATATTAAAAAAGAAAAAAGGATATTTGATATTGCACTGCTTCAAAAACATTCAATTTTCAAGACAATGCAATGATTGACGCTTTATCATTTTCATGGGAATATCACAAAATAAAATAGATATTAATAGAATTGATGAAATTCTGTAACATGCACCTTTGAAATATAAATACACTGTTTGATAACAATATTGATGGACACTTTCTGCAGAGTCACGAAAATGACAAGATGTATGAATCATGCACATTGATTTAAACAGAAGATACATCAGGTTTAATAAAATTGATTGCCCTCTATTGATTTCAGATTTAACATAACGTGTTAAATATTTATTTTCTTTTATTTTTAGCATACATGTTGGTTTGTCAGATGTTTGATGAAATATGATTCCCTCAAAACCAAACTGCAATCCATCAATATATCGGGAAAATGTGACAGAAATAAATAGAACTTCATCGTGTGTTACATCGCTTTGTATTGACTCCTTGGCTTATTGCCTGGGTCCATAAGGGTTAAACTAATCTAAGGGTTAAATAAGAGGAAAAAAATAAAAATGACTATACAATAGCTTATACTTTATCAGACGGAGTATCTATTTGTATTGATTATGTCCCCTGTAAACCCAAAGATAAAACTTCTGCATACATGGAAATATATATATATATATATAGAGAGAGAGAGAGAGAGAGAGAGAGAGAGAGAGAGAGAGAGAGAGAGAGAGATGCAAAACAACATCAAAACTAGTCATATTTTATTGGATTCCCATGGAAAGTGCCTATATATTACTACTGCAACCTTTGTTTGAACGTATATCGCGTACATGTAAATAAACACGCCCATAGGGCTCCCCATTTAGAATTAGAACAAAAACATGTCAGATCAATAAATGTCAAGGTAGCCGGGTGTAGGAAAACAACTCGTTATAACTCGTTATACAACGTTAAAACAAACTATCTGACCTTTATGATCATTGAGGTATTTTTATAACTTCGTTACATGCGATATTTTGTTATATTGGTATTGTTATAGGTAGCCAGATTTATATATTAAGTGCGAAATCACAAATGCGCGGGGAATACATGTTGTTAGTATAACCCAGTCCTAATCTATAATATAAGCATTCTTTGGTTCAAATCGCATGCTTTTAACGTTTTTTATTGGATACTTATTTTTAATTTTAATGCCGAACCACAAAGTTTTTCGGAAGTCGCCATTTTTCGTAGCAAGTTCACAGCGAATTTTTGTGAGAACTTTGAATGGATATTTGACAATATTTGCAATAGTCGTGAGTTTTCATCTGTCATTATTATTATAGATAAATGTCTAAAATATTTACAAAAACTGTTTATCGAATTACATGTATATAGTCCAGATATACCGTATTTTAAAAGACGTTTCTAACTGTCATCACTTCCTTTTATATTATTCCGCTGTTTTTCAAAATGCTACGAGAAAATAGCGACTTCCAACAAGAATCCGTGGTTTGGCATCAGCCCTAACTCGAATTATTGAAGCCCGCTGCGTTTCCGACTCTCTCAATGCAGTGATCGTAGAGAACGGAAATATAACGACTGAATTATCAGTGTTACATCAGCCGATAAAAAGCTGAAAGCAAACCATATGAACCAACGAAGGCTTAAATTATAGGACTAGGTATATATATATATATATATATTTATCCAATCACAATAACATCAAATATTTTTGTAACGTGTCACAAAAGAAGTCACAGAATCTCCGGCAAAACCGGTGCCAGGCGTATATGGAAGGATGTTGCACCTTTTCATCTAAAAACGGAAGTACGATATACAATGTATGATAAACCTTCTTACAGTATATAATGATTGTCGAGTTACTAGATAACTTGACAACAAATACGACGCTTTTAAGGATATGATCCTTCAGTAATAACAGCCAGGTGTAGTTGTGTGTCACTGAAAGTGCAGATCGAGCCAGTGTTTGGTGCGTTTGACAATAACATAATTTATTAAAATAATTATCACATTTTCCTCGATCAAATTTTTAATTCAAACTTCAATTTATTTCAATTTCTGTGTTCATAGTTTACAAAAAGTAGTGTAGCTGGTCGTTTAGGGGTGGTCAAATGGCGGTCAAGATTTTATCGGGATGGGCTACACAGCAATATGCACACGTCTTACGGGTTGTTTGTTTTTCAGAATATTTATAAATTGTTCTTTTATCCGTTTTCAAAAACTCGTATGGGAGTACACTGTACAGGAAGTATCTATTACAGTTTCAAATGGAAATTCAGTGGCTATTCCTTAGTTTCGCCACTGTTTACGAAGTAAATCAACGCCATTGTAAGCTTGCAATAAAGTATCTCACCAATGCAGAAAATATGTAATTGTATATGAACCTGGCCTTGCCTACACATTTGAGTATCAGCCACTCTCGTTTAAAACTCTTTGGAAAACGCGTAGCACTCCGGTACTTTTACCTCACTATTGGTACGCAGAAAGTATGTCAATTATTCGATAATTTGATTACTCTCAGAACGGCAACTATTATTTTACTACGCTAAATTTGACAACTGGGTTAAATCAATTCAAATATTAAGTTATATGTCGTGTTGTAATTTTTCGTATTTACAGTATACACCCACCCACCCCCAGGAAATTCAAAATGTACAGCAACCATGAAAATTAGAACATTCGTTGGAATATTTGAAAGGGATTTCTACTTTACATGAGTTCATTTATTTGCCAATCTATCTATCCATCTATCATCCATTTATTTATCTATTTATTTATTTATCTATCCATTCTATTCAATTTCCTATGCATTCAGAACAAGATAAGATAATCAGTAATGACAGTAAGTTTCTTTGAAGTTCTCCGGAAAAGAACAAGCTCAAAAGCACTGGCTCGGTCCTACAATTGTTTTGCTGTTAAAATAAGGAAAATGAATAAAACAAACAAGCAATCAAACTGATGTATAAAATGATCAATGCGGAAAATTTGACCTACCTTGACCCCTATACAGTCCATCTTGGCTTAATTAAATGTTCCGTTCAGTGAAATTCAAAGATAAATTGCGATTTTAATATAGCTGCTCAACAGAGTTACCGCCCTTTATTTTGGCAGTATTTTCTCCCGCATTTTACGGAAATGATAGTATTTTAAACCTTTCTATCGTCACCGCAAGAAATTTTCGAAGTACTTTGATTTGCTTTCATCTCAGTGTAATCTAATCTTCTTCCTCGGTACCATAATGCTTGGTAATAAAACGTTCAGAAGACCAAGAACATTACTGTTCCAAATGACATTGCGCGATCTACACGTTTACTAATATAGGCTCAAACGCAACCTCTGGACCACCAAGTTTTCTACCACTTTTTATTCCGTATGTTTCGATTTGAGCGCTGCCAAATCACACATCATCGTAACTTATAGTGTCTACGGTAGCTTTTTAACCGTCTTATTCGTGTTGATGTATTTTCTTATCGTCTGCCCGCTCACGGTCCCGTCAGACAAGATGTATACATTTGAATGCAGAAGACGAAAACACAATTCCTAACTGTCTTAGACTTCCTCAGATCACCATACACAAGAATCGAGACGAATACGTCATCCAAATAAATCTCAAAATGACCATTTTGTCGTCTAACTCAGAAATATATTCCTGCAACACATCCGAATGGATCCAATATATTTAGTTTAAGAACACGGGTAGTTTCAATTTTCTAATCCACCGAGACAACGGAAGTGTTGCTAATCCAAGATGATGTTTAGACTGTTTACAAATAAGAAATAAAGACGAAGGAAAATATATTCATCTTTTTATAAATAGATCTTAAAAGCCATTGCTTCTATTGATGCATGTATTACTGTGCTTTGCATACAGCTGTTTTTTGCTTCAGTAACACTTGAAATCCTGGAGTTTATACGTTTATATGTACTATTTGAACAATTACAAGGAACTGAGGAATTCCATTTTTTCTGTTTAATTGTTTGTCTGCCGCCATACAAGTGAATGTTTTGAATCATTTAGTCTCTACTTGTCTTCCTAACTACCTGTCTGTCTGTCCTGTTGCCTGTCTGTCTAATTATTTATTTCCTCCTTATCCATATTAAGGGTACACTCTGCCAAGAATGAGAGAGAGAGAGAGAGAGAGAGAGAGAGAGAGAGAGCGAGAGAGAGAGAGAGAGTATTATACGTTGAGATAGGTTCGAGTGGTTAGAGTATCGCACATTAAATCATTACTTCACCGTTCACCTCCAATCACAAAGCTGATTTTGTGAGAACATTTACTTGCGGAAGGTCTGCTGTGTCTCTCTTCCCGAGTACATTGTAATCGTGTGGCCTCTCTTCCCTGGGTACATTGTAACCGTGTGGTCTCTCTCTTCCCGAGTACATTGTAATCGTGTGGCCTCTCTTCCCTGGGTACATTGTAACCGTGTGGTCTCTCTCTTCCCGAGTACATTGTAATCGTGTGGCCTCTCTTCCCTGGGTACATTGTAACCGTGTGGTCTCTCTCTTCCCGAGTACATTGTAATCGTGTGGCCTCTCTCTTCCCGAGTACATTGTAATCGTGTGGCCTCTCTCTTCCCGAGTACATTGTAATCGTGTGGCCTCTCTTCCCTGGGTACATTGTAATCGTGTGGCCTCTCTTCCCTGGGTACATTGTAACCGTGTGGTCTCTCTCTTCCCGAGTACATTGTAATCGTGTGGCCTCTCTTCCCTGGGTACATTGTAACCGTGTGGTCTCTCTCTTCCCGAGTACATTGTAATCGTGTGGCCTCTCTTCCCTGGGTACATTGTAACCGTGTGGTCTCTCTCTTCCCGAGTACATTGTAATCGTGTGGCTCTCTCTTCCCTGGGTACATTGTAAACCGTGTGGTCTCTCTCTTCCCGAGTACATTGTAATCGTGTGGCCTCTCTTCCCTGGGTACATTGTAACCGTGTGGTCTCTCTCTTCCCGAGTACATTGTAATCGTGTGGCCTCTCTTCCCTGGGTACATTGTAACCCGTGTGGTCTCTCTCTTCCCGAGTACATTGTAATCGTGTGGCCTCTCTTCCCTGGGTACATTGTAACCGTGTGGTCTCTCTCTTCCCGAGTACATTGTAATCGTGTGGCCTCTCTTCCCTGGGTACATTGTAACCGTGTGGTCTCTCTCTTCCCGAGTACATTGTAATCGTGTGGCCTCTCTTCCCTGGGTACATTGTAACCGTGTGGTCTCTCTTCCCTGGGTACATTGTAACCGTGTGGTCTCTCTTCCCTGGGTACATTGTAACCGTGTGGTCTCTCTCTTCCCGAGTACATTGTAATCGTGTGGCCTCTCTTCCCTGGGTACATTGTAACCGTGTGGTCTCTCTCTTCCCGAGTACATTGTAACCCTGCAGGGTGAGATAACATTTTCCCCAACATCTAAATTCGAGGATAAATCAGTATTAAGTGAGAAAAACGTTTGTTCACCTCTTTCATGCCGACTTGCCAGAGCACAGGTCAAAATTGATGGCACACTACGTTTGACTCATTCGCCCCGAAAGACACGTTTTGACTGGTCTGAGTCAAGATTTATAAAAGAGTCCACTGTTTTTCAGGGGTTGACAAGTGGTGGTGTGTCTATAGAAGTAAAATAAACAAAAAGAAGCACAACATGTTGGTCCTGTTAGTAACTATTTTGGGCGAGTAATTTGGATCCTGTTCTAAGTTCTATACTCGCTATTTTTATATCAGTGACGTGTATCAATGTAATATGTCTGGACAATTCTTAACACCAGTGCTGTTGATGGCTGATCGATGTTGATGCAATTAATAAAAGCAGAGGAAATAATTACTTATATTAAATATGACTTTAATCCGTAGATATCCTCTTATTTCACCGACAACTTCCGTCAACCATTCCATGGTTAATACAGGGTGTTCCTAAAATTTATTTACTTAATTATTGACTCCCTCATAGCTCACCGGATAGATCCAATTTTGTATTCAACCTTTTATCTCGCTTATAAATAATACAGTCATTGCCATTTGAAAAGTTAGTGCAGTTATTTGTAAATATTAATCATTTGTTCTCATAAACATATAGTGCAAGTATTGCAATCTCTTACACAGGTTCTTGTATTATATTAAAAGTTTAAATATCTATTTATTTAATCGTATATAAAAACTATCAAATAGTTATAGATAAGTTTAAATAAATGAATATTTAAACTTTTAATATAAGACTTGTACTCGCTCTCAATCTCAGTCAGCGTCTCAAAAGCGGATTCAGAATACGCGATCGTGTAATGGATTTTGTAAAATCGAGAAGTTGGCAGAGATTGAAAGATCAAGTGCAAGGACCGACAACTCTGCGCAAGATCCTGCCATTATCGTTCTGTAAAATGAGTAATTTTGGGAGAGACACCCTGTATGTATGCAACACATATACATTCACGGGATTTAGATGCTGAGAGAACAGTCGAAAAAATAAATAGTATATCTTTGTGGGAACGAATATAAATAAAAGTAAGTAATAGGTGAGTAAATGAACTACACGTACTACTAGGTACGTATATAATTATTATTACGTTATTTAGGTGCCTGAGACTGGTTCGGGAATTATTCTCCTTAAAGCCGCAATAAATTAATGAACTAATGTATCCCATCAGGCGTAGTTATGCAGTTATCATATACGAAGCAACAAGAACTGGTAATTTCTCAAGAAAAAAAATAAGCAATTATAATTGTATGACTTATTCATTTATCTGTAACATAATTCATATTTCATCGACATACCAATGAACGTTGCAGGAAACAATTACATGTGTACAATTATCTATTTAAAGAGTAACGGTATAAAGGGGTAGGGGGCAATCTGTGCTTAAGAAAACCTGACGGAAATAACCAATTGAATTATGTAAAATTTAGAATTTGTAAATCTATTTTGAAATAGTTCATTTAGGCTCAAAACCATTACTGATTCACGAATTGATTGTTTTAAATAAAAAGAATTATAGTGAATTTCAGATATAGTGTATGTTTAGTGCCTCATATCCTGCTTAGTGATGTTTTTGCTGACATGGAGAAGTCTTAATTTTAGGTGCGTCGCCACAAATTTTTGTCCGCTGCGGACTGAATTTTGAATAGTGTTTTACGCCACACTTAACAATTTTTCTGTTGTATGGTGGCGGCCAGTTTTTAATGTTGGAGGAGAGAACCCCGGTTACCCGGGACGAGACCATGGGCCGAGACCACGGGCCTTTCACAAGTAAACTGGCAAATTTTCTCACAAAACATGCTGCGGTTTGATTCCGATGCTGTGATCGTCTTGATTAACATGCCACGATCTAGGATATAAGTCAGTCTCATCCGAAAGACACGTGACTTTCACTTAGCCATCCGGGGAAGTCTCGTTCCAGAGCTAAACCGCCCCTGGAGAAGTCTCACTTTACAACTAGTTATAGAGTGAGGCTTCCCCCATAGCCAGACTTCCCCTGCGGTCCTAACCTAAAGTGAATCTTATTTCATTTATTGGTATCAATAAATCATGAAATTAAAAGTAATTGCTGTCCTTGGTAGCTATCCAAACTATTTATGTCATTGGCATAGCAATGGCGAATATATCGGTGACGTATAAGTGTTTAAATCATCGATATCACAAATTCAAAATGTTGACAATATAATCGATTGTCGAATTGACATTACTGTTTGCAGTCATTTGCAAAAGATACAAAGAAAAGTAATTTAGTTATTGCATGTTTTTAAATTGAATCATCTTTTAAACTACGCACATCTAACTAAAGCTTAATCGGAAATGTTGCTTAAAATGATTAAGAGAACAAGTCTGTATGTGTATAAATACAAAATTATACAAGGTGAGAAATAAGAGCAGTATATGCATGTAACTTGAAATTATTCTTTTATATTCATGGGCGGACCTGGAATTCCAAAATAGAGGGGTGCAACGTTAGGATATTTTCGCTGAGCGCAGAGACGGGTGACATCTTAGTATTTTTTTTTAATGTTAAACTATTTCTACACAAATTAAAGGTTTTACACATTTTTGTAAACTTTAGGTCCGTGCTTGCTGCTCCCCAGTCTGATTCCGCCTCAATACGCAATAATTTTCTTGGGTTTTATTTCAAGTTACACCAAGGATGAGAGCGATTTCGCATATCTTAGGCATTATATCATTAAATCTATAAAAGTTTAACTAAAATAACTTTTAAGGATTATAACATTTGCGTAACTTCGCGACAGCGGCGGCTGAAGGATGATGTATATTGTAATGTTCCTGTTGTTTGTGTAATTTTTTTGTTTGTTGCTGGATTTCCATAGTACTTGTTGTCTCATACGTGCAACTTTTGTAAGAGGGATACCTATGTGACATAGTGATGTACAGGGGCTACTTCTTCGGGTGATATACTCCAGGGTAGGAGAAACAAAACTGAACAAAACATGGCTTTATAGTTTCTGGAAATATAAGAAAGGAAGACGTAAACCGAAAAAGGATTACATCCCAGTCTCATTTTATATGTGTTTTATGCATAATGTTCGAAACCGTTTGAAAAGGGAGCCTTGTTGTCAGAGAAGATTGTCTATAGAATATGATAGTCGACTTCGGTTACAACCCGTGCAATTTTGAGCGAGATTTCCCTCTAGGGGGAAGTCTCACTCAAAATTACACGGGGAAAGACTGGCTCTAGTGTAAGCCACTCTATGATGTGATTCTATGATCTGAGATACCACAACAATATTATGTTGTTTGTGAAATTTGTTTCGAATTTCTCTATAGGTCTCTAAGTACATACCACTTGTTTCTTTACTTTTGTATATAACATGCTTACGCCTGCTGGATAAGTTTCGTTTGTGAAAGAGTCTTCAAACAGACATTCAACTAGAACAAGGTTCTAATCTAGATTTGATTGTAATTAGCCGATGACGTCATTGGTAGCACAGTAAACTCAAATCGCTCCATTATACAAAGTTAACTCTTACGAATTAGAGAAAGGTAATTATGAGTGGGGCTGTTGTAAAACAGGAAAATAGCATTTTTGTTCTTTTCACAAAAATGTGTTTCAAGAAAATTGTGTGCCATTTAATTTACTTCTGAACATAAAAACAAAGAAAAAGCAAAGAAAAGGAACGCGAGTTGCATTAGAAAAATAAGCATGAAAATGAGTAACGTTACGACTCTGTGTGTGTGTGTGTGTGTGTTTGTTTGCGCGCTCGCGCGCGTGTGTATCAAGTATACACTATGTAAAACAAGAAATAATTAATAAACTCGGAAAAGAGCCCCTTTCTCATTTAAAAAAAAACTGTCGTTCTATTTTTTCTTTTCAAAAGGAAGCGTAGGACGAATTTGTATGTACAGCGGTTTCCTATTTTTATGATATCACTGGCTGGTCGCCCACAATAAATCCATTCAGATACCGAATCCTTACCATTTGTTCACTTCAAGATGGTTCTTTAATAATTCTCGATGAGAAGATTGTAAATTAGTACTTTCAAAAGCTCGAATGTTGACATTATATTGATTTAATACGCCATTAATAACATATCGCCTAACGCACCTGCTCAAGCATTGCGTTCGTGTCGTTGCTTACGTCATCGATGTTCGTTTCAAGTTCTTTTCTTGCGTCGAGGGTCTTGATACAGCAATGTATTAGACGAAAGCATCGATAAAGTTAATTTCCAAATTATTTCTGTAGAATTGAAGAAATGATACTCCATGGTTTCTATTACTACTATTCTTTAGTGATAATTGTGTATTGATAAGAGGTAGGTCTATAAATGTAATTGCGGTCATTTGTATTCGTCCATCAGAGTATATATACCTTTAGACATATTGTGTTTCAGGAATTCGTTGTATGAAACTTTCGGGCGTATAATCATACTCTTTTTGTAATTTGTATATGCATACCACACTGGAACAAGGATTAATATAAGATTTTTTATTCCTGTGTGTAGTAGTACACCAAGTACAAGTAGTAAAAGTAGAAAAAATCAAAATGATTTATTTTGGTAAACAAAGCTAATGTTCCTTTAATTATTAGTACTGAATTAGATTTCTGCCTCATCAAGTGCGTTATGTATCACTTTCTTTTGACGCTCATTCACATAAAACTCGTGTATGCTACTTTCAGGGTATAAAATAACCTATCACAATAGTATGCCTCTGTGTATGTATGAAATGATCATACGCTGAACATACTTCAACATATCGGATCATTTTGGAAACGTTAACACACACGGATATATATATATATATATATATATATATATATATATATATATATATATATATATATATATATATATATATATATATATATATATATATATTGCAGATGAATAGATAATTACCATGAA
Organism: Atrina japonica; assembly: GCA_030159075.1. Taxonomy (NCBI): domain Eukaryota; kingdom Metazoa; phylum Mollusca; class Bivalvia; order Pterioida; family Pinnidae; genus Atrina; species Atrina japonica. The sequence continues at coordinate 144,829 of BROG01000203.1, forward strand.
CATTTTGTAAACTCAAATATTTGGCAGTAAAATTGTAAAACTTTGAGTAACATTTATCTACTTCAGATATTATCACCTAGATGTGAGATGAACGGAGGTCGTGACGTGAAAATGGTAAAGCATTCAAATAAGAAACGTCAATATACATATACACATAGGTGTAATTGAGTATCGCATTTGTTAACCTATTAAAATGTCTGATTCACAATCACAATCGTAAATGCATGTAATCATTGGCATTAAGTTGTTACCGAGATGATAGCATACCAACAGCTGCAGTGTGTTGCATCCAAAGATTGGAGAGCAACATACATGTAATATACATAATGAACCCATACATATGTATGTATGTATGTATGTATGTATGTATGTATGTATGTATGTATGTACAATGTATGTACAATGTATGTATGTATGTACAACGTATGTATGTATGTATGTATGTACGTACGTACGTATACATACGTGATCCAGCCTAGCTCAGTCGGTAGCGCGCTCGACTCTTGATCGTGAGGTCGTGAGTTGGAGTCCAGCTGGCGGCAGGTTGATTTCCTGTCCTTCGGATGAGACAGTAAAATTTGAGGTTCCGTGTCACAGTAGGTGTCGGCATGTTAAAGAACCCTCACTGCTCAAGGGCCGTAAGTGCCGAGCATAGGCTAAAATTTGAAGCCCTTCACCGGCATTTGGTGACGTCTCCATATGAGTGAAATATTCTTGAGTGGGACGTCAAACAAACTATACATACGTACGAACGCACGCACGCAGGCACGCATGTATGTGTGTATCACTGCATATAAAAGTATTAGATATGACCTGCTATTGGAACTTCGAATCCGGGACATCTCAATCTAACCGTTTGAGCCACCGCCAACAGATTTTGTTTTCTTTAAAAATTTCTTTTTTTATAAAAAAAATAGTTTTGCGATAGAAACAATAAAAGAATCGTAAATCACAGCGTGGAAGTTTAAACAATCACAAAGTTTTAAAGTTTTATACTTTTTAAATTGTAATGATATTAAACAGAACACGAAATATTTACCTTGGCATATCGAATTTCTTGCGGGCTGAAGAACAAACAGTTTATTTTCTCTGCAGGTGTATCAGAGGTATTTGTGTGGAGCAAACTAACAAAAGATCTATATCATATGACATGAAACCGTTTTTTAGTGTGAATTCTGGGTTTTCTTATTTTTAAGTTTTGTTCAAATATGTAATGCCAGATTGCCGATATACGACTGTTAAATTATCATTATTACAGTAGTAAATTATTTAAATAAATAAATACATAGGTAAAATAAATAAAATGACTTTAAAAGATAGGGAAAGATATTAGACCGATGTTTGTTAGAATTTGAATCAGTCCACCAAAAAGTCAAAAATTTTTATTCTTCATCTTAAAGTAGTGGGGCTTGTTTGTTATAATGTATCATTTTTGTTGTTGTTGTTGTTGTGTATGTGTGTGCTTGTGTATGTGTGTGCATGTGTATGTGTGTGCCTGTGTGTGCATGTGTTTGTTTTATTTCAAGTGTCATTTTGTTTTGTATCCCGCAGAGAATATTTCACTTAAATTGAAACACATCCAATTTTTTATTTTTTAGTCAGTAGTGCCACGCCTGCCTCAAAACGCGAGCGCCAAAGGGAAAACAGTTCCCACAATATTAAGTATTGTTGGGGTCTTACCTGGGATCCAGCGATTGTGAATTGAGCGCTCAAGATACCGTCTTTGTGCTTCATAATGGTCTTACAATTTATATCAGCCTTGTCACAAAGCGCTAATAACTGAGCCACAATCATTGGTGGTATATTCTCCATTTCCATCACTTACTCCGAGAGCAATTAAATATGAGCCATCTTCTCTCCTGGTTATAATATATATAAATGATCATGTTCTCGGTGAATCAAAAAGGAAAAATATGAAAGTCCAATTCCGGCTTTGAATTTAAAAATAAAATGCAAATGACAAGGGAAATAACTCCTATATCTTTGCTGTCTTTTACGATATTTTTCCGTTTTTCGAAGAACACTCGTGTAAATAATAACGATTTCGTATTATTCAAAATTTAAATCACGATAATATGAACTGTCTTTGCAAACGTATATCATATATCATAAATCATATCATATATTATATATCATTAATCATAAATCATATATCATATATCATAAATACAAAAATTAAACAGGCACCTACACATTCGTCTTCTTCCAACTAGGATTCGAAATCTCAACCTACGGCACGAACCACCTACCAGTCGGTTATCTACGCATTCACAAAAACATGTTTCGACAGCGGTTGTCTAGGGGGTTCCCAACATGAGAAATCGGTCGTAGAGATAGAGGTGAAATGTAATATCCAATGTAAATGACAATGGATCAGAGGATATGAGTAGTGAAAAAGAAAGATATATAAATAATTTAAAAGTATATACATGTATATGACTAGAACATTGGACATATATATGTGACTAGAACATTGGACATATACAAATATATTAAAGGGGCATTAAAAATATTTTTTTTTTACTGCTTAGATTGATATACATTAACAAAAAAAGTAATAATTAATTCCTTATATATTTTGTAAAAATTGCTGGAGAAACCCAGGTTTGGCACTTGATTAACTCGGCCTTACTATTTGTATATGAATACCACACTGCACCTGACCTTATTTTTACAAAATATATAGGAATATAAGATTTGTTATGCCTGTGTACATCTCTTATTTGTTATTGTACATCAAATACAAGCAGTCAAAGTAGAAAAAATATCGATATATTCTTTTACTGTTTTTGGTAAACACAGTTAATGCGCCTTTAAAGTTTGTGGATCACCATAGATAGCAGATGTAAAAATTTATGGATCTTCATCTTAGAGAAGCCTTTAAGTTAGAAATGACCCAGTAATGGGAATCGATTGCAGGTCGAACGTTCTACTACTAGATCACCACGTATATTTCCTAAAATATTCTTGGTGCCTCGGTTTACAGTGGATAAATGTATATTTAGATATGAATCCATCATGCATTTCCCCGTACTAGAAATGTAAGAGTGCGGAATACAAAGTAATTGACGATTTGATTATCGACATTACGTCAAAAAGACAGAAAAAGAATTTAAAGAAAGGATTAGATAGCTACTAATGTTCCATATCTAAGAAAGGAAGACTACAACCAGCAGAGACAGAAAAAAATTAAAGAAAGGATTAGATAGCTGCTAATATTCTATATCTGAGAAAGGAAGACTACAACCAACAGAGTCATTTAAATTGCGTCACGTGCCGAGGTCTAGTGAAAGATAGATTAATAACAATAAGCAGGAAGCGACGGAATCAATGCGTTACTAATATCAAAATCTGGAAAGCACTATGGCAATATCTAAAAAAGCCGGAAACAATAAATCAAAGACAACAAAATGCTTTCGAGCGAGTGTTCGATATAATATCTTACTATATAAAACATCTCAGATACCAAAGTAAAAATCCTTAGGATGTCCAGGATATAGATACAAATCTGGTAAAAATGGACAAACACGTAAGTCTAAGAATATCTTGCTATGCATTAATCTAAGTCAGAATCAATCGTGAATTTCAAAGTACTTGTGTAAAGCAACCAATCATCAAAATAAATAAAAGTTTTTACTGATATCAGTGAAAAACAAAAACGTATACCCTATATGTTTCCATCAGATAGTCAAATTTGTTTGATCACTTCTATATATCAAAATATTTTTGTACGAGAATCTCAATGTCTGTCTTACGATAAAAATATAAAATCTCAGATACCAAAGTATAAATCTTTAGGATGTTCAGGACACAGATTCAAATCCGGTAAAAATGGACAAACACGGACTTATGGAAACCAATAGGTGGGATCAGGTGCCATGGAGGAGTAAGCATACCTTGTCGACCGGTCACACCCGTCGTGAGTCCACAGTCAAGTCCAAATGAAATACGTAAGGAACGAATCCTCGTCACAATTAGTACAGACGTCTCAACAACCGCCAACGAAAAAGCAACACAACATTTCACCCAGTGAAACAGTTATCGCAAACAAAACTATTATACCGACGAAAATTTGCGGAACGTTGACATCAAACGCGGTTTTCGATATGCCTGTGTCAATAATTTGTCAGTGAGTAGTTTACATCTGTATTTGAAATGTTCATATGTTGAATACGCCCTGGCATATCGGGTCAAATATAATATATATATATATATATATATCGGGTGAAATATAAACTCCATGTCCGGGTAACTACTTAAATGTGGAAAATTTAGGATAGGAAAGCCGAAATCGTCGCGTTTGTCGTATAGCTTAGTTGCCAATTTCTTGTCTGTGTCTGAAGTAAGTAAAATGTCTTAGTATGAATCGTGTGTGTTTGATTCTGTTGTAGCTTTAATTTCTAGTTCGCTGGGATATATCGCATTGACATATGAATGAAAATTGTCATTATTAATTGACAAAACGTCGTCGATATATCTAAATGTCAAATTAAAGGACACCGCTAACTTTTTCTTCTTTTGATTCAGCTGTTTCTGAATGAAGTCTGCTTCGTATGAATAAAGGAACAGGTCGGCCAATAAAGGGGCACAATTGGTTCCGATAGGAATGCCGACAGTTTGTTGAAAGACCGAACATTACAACTATATTGTCTATCAGAAATTCCAGTATGGTTTTTATATTAACTTCAGTGTATTTATGTGTAGAATCAGAGTGGTGTTTGACAAAATAAGTATCATGATAACCAATCACTAGATATTTAAATTTTCGGGTACCATCTTTAGTGAAAAAACAGTTTTCTATGATGCTAAAAAGTCTTTCTTTTAAATTTTATGTGGAATAATTGTGTAAAGAGTAGAGAAGTCGTATGTTTTATAAATTGGAGGCTTCATTATTATGAAGGGGAACAACTTTCAATGACTTCCGTTTTATATTCTATACATATAATACAATAATACCTAAAAACTCAGAAAATACGTCTTTCGGAAGGTTGCACATTGAACAACAAATACTTCTATTGTTTGTTTATTTTGCAAGTAAAATGAATATGGTCACCGCGCCAGGCTGTGCTCTGTTGGATGACGTTGGGAATGCATTATTTTGACTATTTCGATTGAAATGAATTGGGTCACGTGAGACTCCATTATTTTGTACTATAATGAAGGGGAATAACTTTCAACGACTTCCGGTTTTATCATTCTATACGTCAGAGACAACTAAATAGTTTTCCATAGGCGACAATGTTAACGTTTTCCTGTACATCTCATCTTCAAGTAAGTGTTGACCAATAAATTATACATGGATCTGTTCGGCGTCCTTTCCGCAATCAGAAAATAAACACAAACAGGCTTGACCACCTTGTTTTTCTGTCACACGTACATATGTCAACCCCCAACAGTTTCGCAGTGAATCCTCTATTCAGATACTTCTCAGAAATTGGTTCTAATTACATCAAAGTACCAGTAAAATTATGTCGATTCAGCATTTTCAATTCATAATACATTATTTTACTGTGGAAATATATATAAATGTGTTAGTTGACCAATCAGAGACCAGCTAACATTCAAAATAGCAGCTCCACTTTCCCTACACTTTTTCAACCAACCAGTTTCCGGGGTATTTAGTTGTCGCTGACCTATAAGCAAATTTTTTTCTAGAATTTTACTTGTTTTTACTAAAACTGCAGTGATATATAAGTATAACCATACCACTGAAATCAAATGAAAACGCAATACATGTGTGAACAATCATTTTTAGCATGATATACTATACTGAAAAATTGAACTTTTCTTTCAGAATTTTTTTCATGAAAAAATTTTCAAATATTTTTTTTTCTAAGACTACATAAAGCCATTATTTCATTGAAATGGTTATTTTTCACTAACTACATTCCTATTAAACCAGAAAAACATACAAAACTGAACATAAAAGTTCAAAAGACTACCAGAAAACTTTTTTCTGCCCCCCCATGAAAATCCATGCATTTTTCATTATTTTCTAAGAAAACTGAAGCTAAATCATGTGAATTTCCATATCTGTACTTTTTTCACCCCCATAGTATAATAATTATCCCTTTTTGAAAGATTAAACACAATAATAGGGTTCTGTCACAAATATATACACTACAGGACAGGTTTTTAGGTCACATCTGTACATTTCCAAAAATTCCATATTTTGACCCTTATGTACAATTTCGATGAAATTTGTCACTGAAATTACACAAAATAGGTTACCAAATGTCAAAATATGGACATTAGAAGCTTTAAATATACCTAAAATTAGTTTTCCACCCTCTCTTCTCTTTGTTTATTTTTTCACACTTGCCTACAAAACACATATATATATATTCACAAGCACCCCCCCCATAAATATTTTTTACATAAAAATTAATAAAATGAGGTATTTTCTGACTTAAATTCATTTTTGCACCATGTCGTATTAAGTACTATGTAGAAAAATAAGTCACAACATACAGAAATAGGTCAGAAACTAAATACCCGTGAAACTGGTTGATTGAAAAAGTGTAGGGAAAACGGGGGCTGCTATTTTGAATGTAACCTGGTGTCGGATTGGTTTATATTGTTTCAATGAACATATTTTTATATTTTTACACAGTAAAATAATGTACTAAGAATTGAAAATGCTGAATCAGCATAATTTTCACTGGTACTTTAATATCATTAGAGCCAATTTCCTGAGAAGTATCTGAATAGAGGATTCTCTGTCCATTCACTGCGCAACAGCTGGGGTTTTGACATATGCACATGTGACAGAAAAATAAGATGGTCAAGTCTATGTTTTGTGTTTATTTTCTGATTGCGGAAAGGACACGGAACAGAACCATGTACAATTTATAGGTCAACACTCGCTCGAAAGATGAGATATACATGAAAACGTTAACATTGTCGCCTATTGAAAACTATTTAGTTGTCTCTGACCTATACATATAATGCAATAATACCCGAAAATACCTTAAAATACGTCATTCAGAAGATTACACATTGAATACAAAAGCTCCAATTCTTTCACTTTCGTTTTTGCACGCAAAAGAAATGCGGCTACCGCGCCAAGCTGTACCCTGTTTGACGTTGGGAATAAATAATTGTAAATATTTCGAACAAGAAAGATTGATTTCATTTGCCATTGGCATAGATAAATTACTCGCATACCTTAGAAATCTGCTGTATCAAAATTGAAATCTTAGTGTCAATATGGCTGAACAAAATTTGACATAGACTGTAAATGAAATGTTGAGTAGCTCAAACTTAACTTTTATCTTACTATTTTGATTACATTTGTGTTTGTAAAACTTCCGGATGTAACCGACAAGAAAACGCATTATTTCATTCGCTTATAAACAGTGAAGGCAAATGAATGATTTTCCTATAACAAATGAAAAACACACAGTACAGCAGTACAAAACTTGAGCATATATACTGAAATACTCAAGTGTGATATAAAACATACCCTTAGAGCTGTACTTAAGTACAAGTCTTCGACTTAAAGAGGCATTAGCTGTGTTTTTTCTTCATCGCTTTTTACTACTTATTTTGATACTCTATAACAAAAACGAGATATACACAGGCATAACAATTCTTAATTTCCTATATATTGTGTGAAAATTGCTTGAGAAACCCAGCTTTGTCATTTTTTTTCAATTGCAACTGATAAACTTAACATTACTATTTGTATATAGATACCACACTGGACCTGACATTATTTTCACAAAATATATGGGAATATACGATTTGTTTATGCCTGTGTATAGCTTTTATGTGTTATTTGTACATCAAGTACGAGTAGTAAAAGTAGAAATTTTTTTGTGAACACTGGCTAATGTCCTTTAAGTTTATTTGTGAATAAGACCACTGGCATCTGTACTTTTAAAAGCATCCCTAGCTGTATATAACAAACAACTGTGCAAATACCAACCAAAATTGACCTTGATTTATATTGTAAGATGATGACGCAATGTACTATATATTGATATACAATGTTAGTAAACATAATATTACACATGATCACTGACCTTCTTATTTGTACAATCAGAATTTAACAAGGGGTTATGTCAAAACGTAAAGTTTCGTATAACAGTAAGTAATGTTGTATTATATAATAATCTCTAAGCCTGATAACATCAGTTTGACCGACATATTGCCCCATATAAACATGCGTAGGAGTGTATATCTAGAAGGTCAGACCACGGTCTTAATTGCGACCGGGTCACCATTGCATGGAAACTAGTTTGTAAATAAAGAAGAGAATGGAAATTAAATTAATTTGATTTTGAATAATGTTTTATGCTACACTCAACAATTTTCAGTTACATGGCAGTGGCCAGTTTTTGTTGTTGGAGGAGAGAGTCCCAGTTACAGAAAGCACTTCCGCAAGTAATCTCGAAACCTGCGCTGACCAGAAGTGAGAGACATCATGGTTCAAAGCGCTCTAACATCTCTGCCACAAAAGCCCCTAGAAAATTAAATGACGCTGACATGTGTTTTGATATTTAGTAGAGAGTAAGTATATATATATTAGAAGATGTCAAGAAGACTTATAAATATAAATAATACAAAATATTGCGTGTAAATCACACTAAAATACGTGTAAATAACGCAAAGAAAAACAATAACGCAGAGAATCGCACTATTATGTTGAAAATGTTAATATACAGTTAAACTTTAAAACTTTATGATTTGGTCTCGGTGTTAAGATTCAAATTGTCTTATAACTACACGATCTCTAAAACTAGAGCATTGTCTAAAGAAACACACCTGTAACCGTTCTAATATTAATTGAACTTGTCTTATCAAAGTTGAACATCTTCGCCGAGCGTTACGAGAGACGAAATTTCTAATACTGAATTTGTGATGATTTTTTCAACATTTTATGGAAAAATTAAATGTTTTAGAGAGATGTCCGGTAAGCGTTGTGGTTAGCGCGAATAAAAGAAAAACAAAGCGCACTCGCTCCTCACCATTGCGACGCGGTTTCGATCCCCGGATAGGACAGGGGGTTTTCTTCGCGTACTCCGGTTTCTTCCAACATCAAGCATCCCATAATGCTAACATCAGAGCCAAGGAGAGACATTTATATAAGTTGTTTAAACTTGTTGGTTAATCGTTGTAATAGATATGAGTTTAAAGATGAACAATCGTAAGTATTACCTCACTTGTAATACGTATGTATCTACTAACATTGAAAATAGTAGAAAGGCATTATCTTTGGACAAATATCTTAATCAAAGTCTCAATTCTGGCTATGAAATCAACATTTTAATGATGGTTTGAATGCAACACGAACACGCTCAAAATATGCTTTCTAAACAGGAAACAAATACAATGTGTACGAGTAAAGTCATCCCCATTATTATGTCTCACAGGTGGCTAAATGGCATCATGGGATCATTTCATATACAATGGCAAACTCATTGTTTATAAGTCGATGTCAAACGTGTATGGATTGATTCGTTTAAAGTCAATGTCATCGTGAAGACGGCCTTGTTAGCTCCTGCCGTTTACCATAGTCGTTTGCTGTTTGTTTTCTTTAAGTTGTCAATTTTTTGTATCGTCTATATGATTTTGACCAGGGTCATGTTTTGGTTTAGTTTGTATCACAGATTCGTCGTAACTGGCCACTAGCGGTTCTCACTTATCCATAACACCTGATATCAGATTGATTTCTGACGTACCAGATGTCCATGTATATCTATTACATTTATGCTTTTTATATTACAGAGTACGTGTAACATGTATAACATTATTTACAAAATTCACAATGAAGTCGAAGGAACTTGCATATAAAGACCCCTTTCGGGACATAACAAATCCAGTTTTTATAGGAAGATGGTCTTTATAGAGAGGTTGATTTGTACACAAATGGTACTATTGGGGAAAGCAAAGTGTTTTTAATACACAGGTAGCCACTAAAGCTGGTTTTAATATATATATATATATATATTCATATAAATGTAATAGGGGTGCAATTAAGTAACTTTTTTTTATTTTATATTTCAAATTAATTCTAAACATGTCAACCGATTTCATAAATCATAGATTTCATTTCATTTTATATATTGCAAGTGGATTAACTACCATGTATGTTCATTAGTGTCTATTTTAAAGTTGTTTAAGTAATTTCTAATGACGTGATAATCCGCTTCCAGTTTTGATATCGTCAAAGGGAATTAACATTTTGATTGGGTTATATTTTTATACTTAATTTCTATTGGTCTATAATACTTACCCGCATATTACAGTTTGGTCAATTTTAGCCTCAGTCACAATCATTATTACGCCATGAATTGGAATATTGGAAAAACAACATATAGTACAAAAAATATGTATCCGAAGCACTAAATATATGTAATTGTCAAACTATTTCAACGTCGAGAGGTTGTGTGATGTGCAGGTTCCATTTTTCAAATGTGATAAATTATCATACGGATTAAATATCGAACCCAGCAGTGGATTTCGTCATTTTTTTCAGTCCATGTCACACACACACACACACACACACACACACACACACACACACACACACACACACATATATATATATATATATATATATATATATATATATATATATATATATATATATATATATATATATATATATATATTGTTGGAATTGATGTTAGCGCGAGAGAGACAGTGTTTACCGTGGTAGGAAACAGCGATTCCCGGAGAAAATATCGTGTTCGAACTGGTGACCTCCATACACTCCCCACATACCCCTGTCAATTCCGAGAATAGAGTCCGGGTCGCATTGGATAAAAGTGAGTGCGTTAACATATGCACTACCTGGACATCCCAATAAACGTTTAAGGATATGATCACGACGGATTGTTTAAAATAACAAAAGTTAAAAAAACTGTAAGTTTACATAAATACAGCAAAGAACAAACACATAAAGTAAGCAAAGCGAAAATAAAAAGATTACTTTCAGTATCAATGCAGATGCGAAGAAATGTTAAACTTGGCAATCAGCTCATGCGACTTATTGTTCAGCCAACAAGCATTACACAAACAAAGAAGACATCAAAGCTGTCATCGAACTATGAAATATTATAACTATGCCTATAACTATAACTATTCTATAAAAATCTTACATTTTTGGAAAAAAGTTTCTTTGTTTTGATATTTTGTGAAGAATTTTTATGAAGTCACAGTTCGAGGTATGATATTAAGATGAGAAAACACTAAGATATCTTAAAACTTAATACAAAATAAAACACGTTTTTAGCAAAGGATTGGAAATCAAATATCTAAGACAGCTGCTTATTGCAACAATGCATAAAGATCCAAAACTTAAAGGCATTTCTTTGTTTGAATTACTAAACAGCAGTTTTATGTGAGTGTGAAATACAATACGATATGATTTTGTATGTTAAAACGAAACATAAAAGTTCTTGATATGGAAAACATTATCACAATCTACAATAAGAGAAAATGCACATGCAGAAATCATCTTCACAATTTTTTCTGTTTACATTCCAACATAGAAACATATAGATGATCACATATGCTCTCTCTCTCTCTCTCTCTCTCTCTCTCTCTCTCTCTCTCTCTCTCTCTCTCTCTCTCTCTCTCTCTCTCTCTCTCTCTCTCCGGATCTCTTCCTATCACATGGAAAACAATTTATAGTAATATGGTTAAACTAAATGTAAGTGAATTTTAGTTTTGTCCGTCTTGTCTTGTTTATAATTATCGTCTTTAGTTACCTCGTTACATGTGCTCTCTCACTAAGATCGAGGAATTATTTTTCGCATACAGTCATGTAATTGCGAGGGGTGTAACACCCTCTGGACCTTTCGATGAATGGCAGTTTTCTTCATTCCGATAGTGAAACCTAGCTGTGTGATGGATGAAGGGAATACCGAGTTAGACTATCGGTAGTTTCATGATTTGCTGTATCAACGCTTTCATCCCTAAGTATTGAAATGGTATGGCCTTCTCTATTGTTTGGACCTGTCTGTTATGGCCTGAAGGGTTGAAAGGATTGAAGTTTACTTCATTGTTAAATTATAAAGTATTTTTCAAGAATATCGATAGATATATAAAACATATTATTATATAAAAATCTCAGATACCAAAGTATAAATCAATAGGATGTCCAGGACATAGATACAAATCCGGTAAAAATGGACAAACACGGACCTCTGGAAACCAAGAGGTGGGATCAGGTGCCATGGAGGAGTAAGCATCCCCTGTCGACCGGTCACACCCGCCGAGATAAGTAATACTGTATACCTTGAATTCTCGTTCCCGTTTAATTTTCGCCCTTAGATGAGAGGGCTATTTTAAGATAAAAGCGACATTTCCAGCTAAACAACGGAGGACAAGAATGCCATCCATGAGACTTTGGTGAATTAGGGAGAATTTAATACGCGGTGGATATGTTTTCGGTGTTAAAACGGCGAAATTAATTAGGGCAAAAGTTTTCATGTATTCAATGTTTGCCTCTTTTGTCAAATAAAATGAACTGAAAACACCTAATTATGTCGAATGTGAAATATAAATTACTAAAAAGTCTGTTATTTATCACAACATATTTCCTGTGCTTCTCACCAATGCGACCCCGAGTTCGATCCATGGATTTGACAGGGGAGTATGTAAGATGGTATGGCGGTAGCCAAACTGGACACGTGGCTTTTCTCCGGGCACATCGGTTTCCTCCCACAGCAAATTACCCCCGCACGCCAACATCGGAGCCAACCAGAGATTTTTGCTTTACCTTGTTTGTCAATCGTTGTAAAATAAATAAAGTTTAAACTTTTAAACATATTTCCTGCCATCCTGCGTTCCAGCACTGTAGCTTTTCGAGGAACAATTAAACAACTTATCACTCTGTGGTCAATATCCCAGTAGCGAATGACTAGCTTAAGAGAATAAACGACAATTATTTATTTGTCCCAGCAGACAAAGCCTCAAACAAAATGGTATTTCTACAACTACAATTGTTTTTAGAACTGGGTTTATTTTTAGAAACTCGGTGTCAGAACATTCGATTTATCTTCTCTTTATACCAGAATACTACTCATGAAGAATTGAAAACTAAAAAGAGACATTTGGCATCATCAACAACTATTCGTTTTTGTAAAAGTTGATCTCGTACATTTAACAATTTAGTTATTGTTTATCATGATTGCTAACACAAATACAACAAAGTAAACACAAGTCATGTATATACAATATTTCTTATTAACTAGTATTGGACCATAGCAATCATGCCTTTAAGCAGTCTGTAGTCCGACGGGAACCAACTGTGCCTCATTATTAGCCGACAGGTTCCTTATTCACAAGAACCAGACTTTATCCAACAGTTTCTGCATTAGGAGGAGAAAAAGGCCCATTTTCAAGTTTTCATATTTAAGTAGTGATATCATTCGATTTGCATATTTTGGCCTGGTGGAGTAACCTTTTGATTATCATACGGATGATTCTATTCGACTCACATTTTGATTAAAACAATTTTCACGGGAAACATGTTTTATTTTACACTGGATACAGGATCGTTTGGATATAAGTGACGCTAACTATCGACAGTGTAGTTCTAATGTCGTTATGTTGCATTACCTAAAATGTAAACTCGTCCAGGTCATGCAAGGGTTCACGAGACTCACCACCAAATAATATATGAATTTGACTATAATCCATTTATGCTGTTAATGTATCCTAGATGTTCCGTTCAACATATGATCATTTCATATACAGGGGTAAACTTCTTAAAAGTAGTTACCGCAATGATATGAAGGATCGTGCTTCAAATCAACAATTTGAAACAAATTCGGTCAGAAAATGATCTGCTTCACAGAAATATTCAGTTATCTGGCATAGGTCGCCTTCTTCTCCGTGACACCTGATCCAACAACTGAATTTACCAGAGCTCCATGTTTTTCCAGTATTCCGACTGAAGATCTGTGCATATATATAATTCATAGCGTCGTAACACAGTGTTAAACACAAGTAATTACCTTTCATGTATAAAATAACGAATACTTTGCAAATGATATAAGGGGCCAAACACCCATTTAATCAGAATTAAGTCCACTGATTGTATTTTAACACAATTTGTTGCAATGACAAGAACATAATGACCAATGAAGAAACCATTAACCTGTTTATTACCAGTCTATAACGTAATAACTATTAGCATTCTGCCGGGCACTTCCTGCACCCGTGGCTAATTCAAATATCTTGGGACCATGTCCACACACCTGAACAGCCATCTGAAAATAAAATCAGGATTGAATCTGTCAACAGCGTAATGTTACTCTTTCATTTGTTTATAATTTATTTTATATGGGTGGACGGTAAACAAATATCAGTCAAATCAACATTATTGACTACTCCCTCATAACATGCCGCTTACACCACCAAAAATTCAAGCTTGCTTGCCGTGAATGCGAGTTATCTCCTTCTAATCACAAGTGCTAACGGACGTATATCATGTCTCATGCAATGGTTAGCTATTGTATATTTCTAGAGTAATATACTTCTCATGTTATATATATATATATATATATATATATATATATATATATATATATATATATATATATATATATATATATATATATATATATATATATTTCTATCATAACTTGTGTTGTTATACCATTCACAAGCGGTGGTATAACGAAGTGCAGTTTGTTAGCATTTACAAATAACCAACTGAGACAGAGCTGTTTAGGTCACAAACACTAAATGACGTCATCGCCATCCTGGGTGAAAAGACTGATATGACGTACAAGTTTGACGCGATCACGAACCTGATAGTATCTAGACGTGATGTAGGCTAATAACCCTTTTTATCAATCAAAACTTTTCAGTTATGGTAGAAACAGGTTCAACAACTCGTGTAAGTTGATTATCAAGTTTGTCGCACTCTCGTTAGTTAATTCTCATAATCTGAAAAGACTCTGTATATATATATATATATATATATATATATATATATATATATATATATATATATATATATATATATATATATATATATATATATATATATACTAAGATGACTAACGACACGTCAGGATGAATGTCAAAGTTTAGGGACGACCTGTCCCTTCATCAGGACAAAACGTTTAAAATAACATGAAAAAAAGTATATATACACACTCCCACGCAAAAACCCAATCACACACACACACACACACACACACACACACACACACACACACACACACACACACACACTCACACACACACACACACTTAACAACCAGAGAGTAAAAGAATTACTACATATTATAATACGTAATGCGTTAATAAATAAAAATGGAAATCAAACAAAATGATAACTAAAATACTAAGCTCAAACTACCAACGAAATGTAAATCGAACTAGATCTAAGTGAAAATAACGAGAAGCTGCTGTAATACACGCAGTTCATAATCGTCCTGAAAGACACTGAGGTTGCACAGCCACTTGTAAGATATAGACCAAATATATATAGGAAGTATCTCGAAAGTTATATAATACGAAACCCAAACCGGATAACATGTGAAAGTGAATTCGGCACATACAATACTTTACCATATACATGGAGTGTATCTGAAAATGATCATACCTTGAATCCAGTACCGGTACATTCTACAAATATACCGGACATGCTTGTACCATCCAGAGAGTATTGATTAAAAAGGAACGTTGCGATAGGTGTAAAGGTTGGGATTCTTTCACAGTTTTCCATGACCTAGAATACATATAATGAAATAATAAACTATTAGTACAATTCTATGTGAGAAGTGTTAACCTTCTGCATTATCTTTAATGTTGAAGTATAAGTGCGCCTACAAAAACCATAGTAATTAATGAATGAATGAAATGCATGCATACATAATATCATTGTATTTGTTACTGTCTGTCCTCCATGGACTTAATGAGCCCGACATATTTCCGTGGAAAGTCAGTAACTATAACCTAATAATTGTTTTATTTTGTCGAGGACCATATTCCTCTTTAGTTTATGTCGTCAACTGTACACAGGACTCCATCATATAATCCGCCATTACCGTCTATGTTTGCTACTAACCGTTCATAGAACCATGGAAGGAAATCACGTGCCCACACACACAATCGGAATACAAATGAGAAGCTACATATAAATGTTATATGGTAATTAAAATCAAATCATACAAGAGTCATATTAAAAAATCTGCCAACGATATAGAGAAATGTAAATAAAATAAACAAATGTGTATAGAATAAATAAAACTATGAAATTATCAAGAAACTATACAACTGATCAAGACAGTTCACTCAAAACACGTTAACTTGACATGGTATTGAACGTCAAGTAAATTTAATGTGTTTTGAGTGAACTGTCATAATCAATTGACTTACATCAATTGATCTCTAATTCGTTGTAAATGTATATTTTATAAAGAACAAGTGGTGTCATACAAGGTTCAGTAATAAATCCTCATGTGTTTTCATATCCGTCTAAGAGTACCCATTGTATGTACTGATTATGTTGTTCTAAACGGTATCTTTAATCAGAACTAAAGTTAAAGTCACAGCCTATTCTAACTTTAAATTTTCAAAATTGTCAAAAGAATTAAAATCAACTGATCACATACATTGGGACCTTCTGTCCATGACGCTGGTGAACGTGTTCCACAAGAGTTTATTATAAGAGCCTCGGATTGACTGTGAGTTTCGTCTGTACATATACCGGCCTCCGGTTCTTCGATAGGCTCTCCTTTGCCCAACGCAGTAACAAAAGTCATCGCATCACAAAGATGTGCTGAAAAATAATCTTTTTTAAAGTAACAATAGTCACAACTGAACGTTCTGTCTTTTTATTGAAGTTTGTATCAGTATTTACAACATTATGTATATTACTAATTTATTCAATAATGCTTGGAGATGACCCTCTGGGCATTCAGATATATTGTGGAATGACGATTCGTCATTCTGTCACGTGTTTCGCGATACATGGGGAACGATATGAGGAAACCTGCCAGTTTATGCGCATAAGACCGACCGTCCTGGTATCCTCCTAATCGTACTAAGAACTAGTCCCTTCCGTATTGTTGAAAATTTGTATATATCCTGGCATGCTCCACCAACGATCATCATATGTATCAAGACTGACTAGCTGCTGATGAGACATTGTCCCAAAATATGAAGAATCGCGTTTAAATGTAAATTTTATGATCGAAATAATTAACTTAATTGCCTTAATCATAATATATCACTTTCAGAAATGTTGAATCATAATGAATCATGAAATGTTGTCCAATAGTTATTGCTAAAGCTTCTAGACGAATAGTAATCTATAGATATTCCCTTTGATCTGCATTATTAATGCGTGTTCAAGGTGGACTTGACCGGTCAACAAAAGATGCTCCAATATCTATGGCAGCTTAAATCCTCCAATTGATATATGGAGATCATATACATCTTTTATATCATTTCTAATATTTATATTCGAATATTTTTTATCTTTACTTATATTTAAATATATCGGGTGTGACATAAAACACTACATTGTATAACATCTATACCTGACAATCTGTACATGAATATTTAGGTGGTATAAGGTATATTTTTATTTCCCCGGTGTTGGGGAATATAAAGAATTATTCACCCATGAAATGTCATATTTCCACAGGGTATTGCTAATTATGTTGACTTTTTGGTGTTTGCCAAGTCCTTATCATTCATCAAATCAGCAATGTCATCCTCCGTTTCCGGATGGAATCGCTTGTGCTTGGCCATCATTGTTCGTGTACGTCCGTTGTACTTCGAAAATTATATTCAAAATGTCGCAAGACTTAGCAAAGATGGATAACTCTTGTTAAAGTCTTAAGAAATCCTAATAAGGTGAAAATGATTAAGTAATATATATGATGTCTAAAGGGTTATATTATGTTTTGTAAAATATAACTATGGACAGTCTCGAGCAATGAAATAGTGATTTATTTGTTAATATTTACACATACATTTTCTAGTAAAATAATACATACACACATTAAGTGGGGCAAGCGTGGTAGAGGTTGTGCCTAATGTGGTTGCTGTGGGCACATCAGTTGTTGTTGTTGTTGTTGCTACTGCAACTGTTGTTGTTGGTACTTCAGTAGTTGTCGCTTTGGTAGCGTGGACGTGTGTTGTGTTCACCGTTGTCCTTACTGGTGCATGTGTTGTGGTACTTTCAAGATCAACATGCAGTAAATCTGAAATAAGATTACGCAAACCATTAGGGGTTTCAGATTGGCTGTGTGTATGAGATATACTGCAGTCCTCAACATCTTCATAGGGAGGTTAATTTTGTGATTATTTCGTTTGGGGGTTAAGTTGTCTGGAAATTAAGTCGTGATACAATATCCAGCGATGGTAGTACATTTGAGCATATTTATCATCGTGCTTTTCGCAATAATATCTTTATCTAGATACCAAGATAACTAAACGCAGATATGCCAGAAAATCTGCAGTACAATGCTTTTACAACACACACACACACACACACACACACACACACATATATATATATATATATATATATATATATATATATTGTTATGAGGGTTGATTGGTGCTTGTTTATTATTATTATTACTATTATATCAGGACACCTGTTCCTATTCCGTTTGAGATTCGCAATTGTTGTTAATGTTGAGACCATTGCACATCTAATTCGTCGTGTTCCTCTGGACCTTTCTGGGAGATCAGTTGTTATTGTGTTTCTTTGAAGATCAGTCAGATCTAGATCTAGCGTTTTCTAGTGCTGAACCAGGGTATATATATATATATATATATATATATATATATATATATATATATATATATATATATATATATATATATATATATATACAGGTAGATGGTCAGATCTTTAGGCAGATGTTTATTGGGAACAAGTAAAGCATATATATATATATATATATACAGGTAGATGGTCAGATCTTTAGGCAGATCAAGTTTAGAACAGCTGAGACTATTTTACGAGTTGATAGATAACACAGTTATGTTATGTTAAGTTGTTTATTGGGAACAAGTAAAGCATATATATATATATATATATACAGGTAGATGGTCAGATCTTTAGGCAGATCAAGTTTAGAACAGCTGAGACTATTTTACGAGTTGATAGATAACACAGTTATGTTATGTTAAGTTGTTTATTGGGAACAAGTAAAGCACATTTTGCAGTATGGGGTTAATAACACATTGTATTGACGCAAAATATAGGTCTACAAGACTTGTATGCTATTAAAGGTCAGTTCGGTGTCCTTCATGAATATTAAGATATTATATATTTGCTTTAGAATGTAACTTTTCAATTATTTTTTCATTAAATTCTTGTGATAGAATTGAAATTAAAAGCGATAGACTGGACTGTTAACAATTCTTGTGCACGATAAATATGCAAACGAGTTTTGGTCAAGTTTTCCTTACTGTGTATTGGCAAAATCTGTCTGTGAAGTTGGACATAGAAGTTGCGTCATTCCTCATTCACGTGATCTTAACTGATGAGAAACTCGCGGCAGTCTTTGAAGTCGAGAAAATGTTTTACATGTACACGTATTGACCTAGAGGTTTAAGGCTACTGAGATAGGAAGTATAACGTAAGGGTATAATACTGCCCTGTCGCATAGAGAAACGGTGTTTATAAGCACAAGGTTTTATAATCACAACGCTGATCTATGTAGTTTCTTGCATAACAAATAAGCCATCAGTACTCACGTTAGGCCATATGTCTGACCCGAGTTTTAGTTACTTTTTTGAAAAACCTAAGTTTACCGAATTAAAAAGTATTCAGTATACTGAGTGTATTTTACCTCATTAAAATTTACGATTGCCGTCAACTCGTATCAGTACTTTCAGTACTTTGATACGAGACATCTTATTTGAAGTTATACATAATTAGTGTACATCAATATTATTATTCACAGTGAATTTTACTGTGTATTCGAGTGGATCTCTTTAAATGATATATTCGGATTCGAATGTATGTGTGTATTTGATTGGATCTCTGACAAACAGGAACTGAACAACAAGGGACAGTTAGTTGTGAGCTTTATTTATTGTTAACAACCATTTAGATTAAGTTTTTACTTTGTTATTGTTAATAAAATTTCTAAATTTACTTTACTGTGTTCTTGATTTTTGCTGGCGTACTTCAGAGTAATCCTGACCGATGACAATGTATATACTTTATCATCAATACTTTATCATTTATAAGATTTAAGATCTGACTTTTCAGTATATGATACATCACCTAAGTAAATAATGTAAGAGTACAGTAATTAAAAGATCTCAGATACCAAAGTATAAATCATTTGGATGTGCAGGATATAAATCTAGTATAAAATGGACAAACACGGACCTCTTAAATTCAAGAGGTGGGATCAGGTGCCATGGAGGAATATTCAGTAAACATCCTCTGTCGACCGGCCACACCCGCAGTGAGTCCACAGTCATATTAAAGTGAAATTTACATGTAGTATTTCAAAAGTCACGATTTTCATGTTAAGTGTGGTAGATTATGATCACGATCTAGTGACATAGATACTAGCACTCCTATAACACAGAAGTACGATCGAGTGTCTTACACAGGGATCGGAGGGAAAGTGAAGCTTCCAAGTGTGTTGTGATTGTAGCATTTATTTCCAATGCTTCTATAGAGTAACATGAAATGATCAATCTCGATATGATGTGCGGCCAAACAGTACATAAAACTCACGTTGTTTTACAGCCTCGGAGGTTTTTGTCTGGAATATACTGACGAAAGTTTATTGATCTACTGAATGATAACTAAAACGTGGCTTGCACGTCATCAGTTATACTTACGTTTTAGGAAATTTAGAACTTGGTTTCGGCATATGTAGTTGAGATGGTCATAAAGTTCCTTCTGTATATGGTCAACTAAACACAAAAAAGAATGAATGAGTCAAACTTCTATCTACCAATGAAAGTTCAAACGTATATTTACATATTGATATTTGATATACAATCACAGATAACTGTATTTCTCTTTAGGGTGTCCAGGAGATAAATATACAATCTCGTGGACAATGGAAATCATAGAAGAGTTCGCATCCCCCATATATAAGAGAGTACAACCGATCAAGGACCGATTTGTTGGGCGTTTTAAGTTGTATGTATGACCTTACATTCTCGAACTGCAGTTTGTACAAATCACACTTCATGTTACTGCGGCATTGCCGTAAAGAAGTAAAATTATTTGAACAGTTCCGTCATTACTTGATTGTCATTAGTTTTCTTTGGCGATCACAAAAAAGCACGTGCAGTACACGCGAACTTATGGTAAGACGAAAATATTTTAATGAAGTTGTGTAATACGCTGGGTTGAATACTCCGACCTATATGTTTTAATACCCATGCGCGTAGCTCAAAGGGACATTACCTGTGCTTACCAAAATGTATTTCGACTTTCTTCTTCTTTTACTAATTGTAATTGATGTGCAATAACAAATAAGAGTTACACAGAGACATAAAAATCTAATATACATCTATATACTTTGTGAAACTAATGTAAGGTCTAATGTGGTATTCACAAACAAATACATGTATCAAGGTTGCGTTAATCAATTGCAAATGAAAAAGTGCCAAACCTTGGTTTTCTCAAGCAATTTTCACAAAATATATAGGAATTTTAGAATGGTTATGTCTGTACATGTTTCTTTTCTGCATTTTTGAAAAAACAGATAATGCTCTTTTACCTTTTCTATCGGGAAATTTTATATTTGTATTTGTATTTTTATTTTATATTTGTCCTAAATTTGATTTTATTGATGTTTTAAGCGTTTTTTCACTTATGTAGAGACACCACCAGCTCTTGCTGAAATGACGCAAAACTATCTGCTAAAACTTTCTAAAACCAACCAACTGTACCGACAGACCGGAAATATAATCTAAAGCTAGTCTGGTCGCTGTGACCCGTAGCCGGCTATAACACGGTTTCGACTACATAGAACATGGTTTTGTCGGATTTGTTTAAATCAATCATCTGCAGTTGGACATTTATTTTCGAACAGAGGAAAAAATATTGTCGTGGTACATTCAAAAGACGACATCACACCACACTACTAGTCCTAGCCGGTTTCTGGTCCTCGGTCAGTTTATACAAATCGATCAATAAAGATCCTGATAAAATAACCCTAATTTACAATACCTTTCATGAAACAGTCATGATAATGGCTGTAAAACCAAAATAAGTGTACAAAGTTATAAATCGAAATTTATAAAGTATTAATCGTATTTGTTTACTTCAATTATGCTTTGGACTTTTCAGAATCGATAATGGTGGGTGGAAATGATGGAAGAGTTACATGAGTTGTTAGTAAAAAACAGGCTGATGAATGTAAATCACAAATGTTAGCAGAAATTGATTTGATTAGCAACTTTATGGTCTTGGTGCCGGATATTTCAAAATCGAATCGACAAAGGTTCAATAAAAAGAACTACTTACTTTCGTGATCTATGCCATGCGATCCATGATCATGACCTGAAAATATTAAATAATAAATATATCATTGATTAATTTTAAAGTGAAATATATACGATATATGACTAAAGTTTGTCAATAATTGAATACGTAGAATTGCAAACAATTTCATTACTATGACCTGAAGGTGCATCAAAAATAAATATAAAATACTCCAGAAAACCACTCGAGAACATTAAAGTTAATTCCTTCAAGTATCGAAAAGAAAAAGAAAAATACTCCAGAGAAGAGCACCCGAGAACATTAAAGTTAATTCCTTCAAGTATCGAAAAGAAAAAGAAAAATACTCCAGAGAAGAACACCCGAGAATATTAAAGTTAATTCCTTCAAGTATCGAAAAGAAAAAGAAAAATACTTCAGAGAAGAGCACCCGAGAACATTAAGTACCTTAACTCTGGTATTATACAATTGCTTCAAAATCTTTATGATACTACGGTGCTATATTTAGGACATGCAAATAATTTTCATTACATGGTAAAAAAAAATATCTTGAAAAAAAATTAGTTCGTTATTCCGAGATAATTTTTCGCCCGTATAAAAAAATATTTCGGGGAAAGTGAAAAAAAAGGTTTCGTTTTCCAGATTTTTAACCATGTATTAAAATAAATTACATGTCCTAAAATACCAGAGCAACATACAACATGTTTAAATACTGGAAGAAAATTAATGTTATCTAACGAAATCCAAAATCCTACAATCAAATAAGATATAGGCCTCTGTGACCGAGTGGTTGGAATATCGCGATATTTGAACCATGAAGTATCACACTTGACTGCACAAGTTTCAGCCGATCTCGAGCATTAGCTGTTTTTGTTAGAATGTTTGCCAGTTTACTTCTAGAAGTCTTTGGCCCCCTTTCCCAGGTATATTTTAACAGGGTTCTCTTTGCTAGATTAAACTAAACTAGACGCCACAATGTAGCTGGAAAATTGGAAAATAACTGTGACATAAAACATTATACTAATCAAACAAACGAAATAAAATTTTAAAAAAAACATAAGAAACAAATAAACGGCGAAAGGTATATAACAAACTGACTACGGATTTTCTATTTCTGTAACCTGGTATATTAGGTATTTTCATTATCCAGAGTTACCACCCCTTGTAGCAGGTATCGATTGTGATGTCATTTGTTTGTGTGTAAAATAAGACACCAATGCAGTGAGGGACCCGTTCTTTTACGTGTCACGTCTGCTGTTTAGTCTCATCCGATGACCCAATACTTTCACACTGAGCGTCTGGGAAAGAAACAGTCAGTACCTTTTTCCAAGTTTTTAAGGTATGACCTGGTATTTGGGATCGATCCAGGGACCTTGCGAGTCGAATGCTCTAATAAACCACCACAAGCGGTAAGTAAATGGTAAATGCCATGTCTTTGAAATTTTTATCATCATATGACTTGGAAAATAACGATTGAATATTATATTATATTAAAAATCTCAGATACCAAAGTATAAATCTTTAGGACGTCCAGAATATAGATACAAGTCTGGTAAAAATGATATAAACACGGACGTCTGGAAACCAAGGGGTGTGATCAGGTGTCATCGAGGAGTAATCATCCCCTGTTGACCGGTCACACCCGCCGTGAGTACACAGTCAAATCCAAATGAAATACGTGAGGAACGAATTCTCGTCACAACAACCGCCAACGAAAAGGCAACTCAACATTTCACTTGGTGAAACAGAGAAATCGCAAACAAGACTGTGAGTTGAGTAGTTTACCTCTGTATATTATGACAAGTAAATGCCTTTTAATAATGGCATCAAAACATTATCTTTTATCTTTAGATATACTCTTTCATACAATTCCATGAAATTTAAATATCAAATATCAATTACCTTCGTAATATATTTGTAATTTTACTGAAAAATATCATGATTTCCTTTGTTTTATTGTATTCCTAGCCAAATACCATATGGTTGAAAAAGTGTTTTAGTTACCTGGTAGGGTGCTTTGCGATTTCCTAATGTAACATTTACAAAACCCACTGCAGAACGAAATGCTTTTAAAATTCTTGATCCGTTGGTAATTTATATCATATTTAAGTCACACCTGGTATTGAGGGAAATATAAAAATCACAGATACCAAAGTATTAATTTTCAGGAGATTCGAGACACGATATACAAATATGGTGAAGATAGGACCAACACAGACCTCCGGAAATCTAGAGGTGGGATCAGGTTCCATGGAGTAGGAGGGGTCCCTTGTTCATGCAAAGATGGAAAAAATGTTCACAGAAGCATCTTTTTAGATTTGGGTAATAAAGATCAGGTTTTGTTGTTTGACTTTATTGTCTAGAAACAACTGATTCTATAGCCAAAAATCAATTCAAATACCCGAAAACGAAGGACCTTAACAGTCATAAAGGCAAATGGTGCTGGTTAGAAATCAAACAGTGGACTAAGGTATTCATTATTTAGGGAACATATATTCATTTTTTACGACACACAATATACGCTGGATCCGTGATAACACAAAAAGCGATCACAATATGCCAACCAGATGCAAAGTTCAATAACCTAAAATTTAAATTTGACCTCAGAGTCAGTGCTTCCTAAAACCCATTATATTTCTTAATATATAGATATACAATGTTTTATAATAATTTGACAAAGATTCATGTTTAATAAGGTCTATAGACTTTTTTAATTTGGGGGAAATGCCAAATTCAACTCATTTTATGTAAGTTTTATACTTATTTGAATAGTGCTGTGATTAATGCTATTACTAAAATAAATGAAATAAATTTATTGGATTTTCCCATGTTTTATTGTTTTGGTATCAATTTTGATGGCATTCATGTTCCCGTATGAGAGCCATCTTTATTTTTGAGAAAAATAATTGTCATATAAATACTTATATAAAGTGCAATATGTTTATGGAATCGGTTAACCTTGTTTTGCCATGGCATTCAGTGTATTTTATTGTTGTTTAACGCCCCACTCAAGAATCTTTCACTCATATGGAGACGTCACCAATGGCGGGGAAGGGCTTCAAAGATTGGCCTTACGGCACTTACGCCCATTGTGCAATGAGGGTTCTTTAACGTGCGGCGACACCTACCGTGGCGTGGAACCTCGGTTTTTACTATCTCATTCGAAGGACAGGAATCCGACCTGCCGCCGGCTGGACTCGAACTCACGATCAAGAGACGAGCGCGCTACTTACTGAGTCACGCCGGCTCGGCATTCTGTGAGACATTCTTTTTTAAAAGTCAATTTACTGATAGTCCACTCATCCGGTAAATGTAGGTTTAAACGACGACAAATTATTTTTTTTTTATCTTAAACGTAACATTATCTGAACGTTATCGCAACATAACATACAAAAAAGAAAAACACAAAGTACTTTAAAGTTTATTCGATATGTTATTGCATATCCTTGTATTAGGTAATATGACTTTATATAAAAGTTATCTGTTGTTTTTTCATGTTGTTTTTTACTGTTCAAAGTTCTGTACAAGATGCAGCCAGATCGCTTCATAATGACCGTTGTTATATCGACAAGCGTACCCCTAACGACAGGAATTCCCCCACAGTATCCCTTATAACTGAAGAATGATATTCGTCGCGTTGTTTAATGACATGGCAATGAGCTGTAACGTATAAGACATTCTGAGTATAGTTCCTTTAAAAAACGAATGCAGCAAAATGTCCAATTATAGGCTTCTTGATGATCTATGATGCAGAACGCTTTCAACTCTTTATACCATAATAGACTGGTCTTAAACAATACAAAAGAGTATACCACTCCAATATTCAGGTGTGAAAGGTTAAATTGATGTTTTACGTTCAGCTGATCACATAGTTACTAAAACAGAAATTATAATATGTAAAATAACACCATTTAGTACAAGTGAACTTTTTTGAATGGTGTTTTACGCCACACTCAACAATTTTTCAGTTATAAGTTCTTAATGATGGAGAAGAGACCTCGGTTACAATGTACCTGGTTAAAATGTACCCGGGAAGAGACCACCGGTCTTCTGCAATTAAACTGGAAAGCTGTCTCACAAAAAGCAGGTAAATTTCAGTGGGACTCGAATATGCCGCTGATAGGAAGTGAGAGACTTCATGATTTAAAGCGCGATGCTGTAACCACTCGGCGCGATGCTGTAACCACTCGGTGCGATGCTGTAACCACTCGGCGCGATGCTGTAACAACTAGGCCACGGAGGATCCAGTACAAGTATAAGTTAACCCTATATGTTGAGTATAAGTTAGGTATATGTTGAATATAAAATAGGTATATGTTGAGTATAAGATAGGTATATGTTGACTATCAGTTAGGTATATGTTAAGTATAAGTTAGGTATATGTTGAGTATAAGTTAGGTATATGTTGAGTATCAGTTAGGTATATGTTGACTATCAGTTAGGTATATGTTGAGTATCAGTTAGGTATATGTTGAGTATAAGTTAGGTATATATTGAGTATAAGCTGAGTATATGTTTTAGTATGTTTGTTTATTTGAATAATGCTTTATGTCACACTCAACAATTCCTCAGTCATCTGTTGTCGGCCAGTTTTTTTATCGTTAAGGAGAGATCCTGGTTAAAATTTACCGGAACCGTGTCGAGACCACCGGCCTTCCGTAAGTTAACTGGCAGTCTTTCTCATAAAATCATCATTTCAAGCGGATTTCGAACCGGCACTGATTAGAGCTAAGAGACTTCATGGTTAAAGCGCATTGGTCCTACGAATCGGTTGCCACGGTTACATTATACAATAATTATAAATTATGTATGAGTTAAGTATAATTAAGCATAAATTAAGAGTATATAAAGAATGAATTAATTGTATCAAGTATAGATTAAGTATAAGCGAAGTATGAATATGACACCTACTAGCAAATAGATCGGGCACACCTTGTCCTGATATACATGAAAGAAAAAACCATCATAGTATTAAACATCTCAATAACATTCGAAAAAAGCTAAGAATATACGTTTTTTACAAATTTCTAAAAAATGATGTGTTTCGAGTAAGATTAAGTATCAGTATATTTTGGTAAACTTTAAATTTTGTCAATTAAATCAAACTGTAAGGCATTAGCTGTGTTTACACCCAAAATATATTTCTTTTATTTATTTTACTTTTACTTTTTGCACTTGATGTACAATAACAAAGGGAGCAATACATAGGCATAAAAAATTATATTCCAATATATTTTGAGAAATTGATATACACATAGCAAGGTAAGTTAATCAATTGTAAGTGAAAAAGTGCCAAACCTGGGTTTCTTAAGCAGTTTTCACAAAATACTTAGGGTTTAAAAACTGCTATGTCATTGTATATCTTTCTTATTGCATATGAATCTAAGTAGTAAAACAGAAAAAACACACACACAGTTAATGCCCCTTTAAGAGAATGGCTTTATTTGTACTTGTGTCTTTACATCTTTAAATAATTATTAGAATTTTCAAAATGTTGAAAATAACATATTCATTTAATGACTGTTTTCTTAAGACCACTGCGGTCAGTTTAGAGATGTCCAGGATAGAGATAATATGTTACATGCCAATCAAAGACTTCTAGTAAAGAAAGAACGGCAAAACAAAGCATGAGTTTAGAGACAGAGAATAGCGAATAGATAATAAGTGGCTAGCCGTTTATATCGTAGGGCAATTTCAGTTTTGCGTTTTGAACAAAACAATGTTTGGTCATTGAAATATATACAACAAAAAGCGGAAACAGCACAATATATATAGCTCTTCACCTCAATAGTCTTTGGGCGGTGTTCCATTTTACTTTAACTATGATAAGTGCTATGAATAAAACAAATGTTTTGAATATAAAAATCCCCAGATACCAAGGTATAAATCATTAGATGTCCAGGATAAATCTGGTAAAAAATGGACGACCACGGGCCTCTGGAAATCAAGAGGTGGAATCAGGTGTCATGGAGGAGTAAGCATCCCCTGTCGACCGATCTAACCCGCCGTGATTCCACTGTCAAATTAAAATGAAATACGTGAGGGACGAATTATCGTCATAATTGGTAAAGAAGTCTCAACAACCGCCATCGAACAGGTAACTCAACATTTTACTTATTGAAACAGAGTAGTCTATTATACCGACTATTATACCGACCGTAAAATGTGCGGAACCTTGACATCAAACGCGATTTTCGATATCCCTGTGCCAATAATTTGTAAGTGAATAGTTTACCTCTGCATATGAAATGTTCATATATTGGACAAGCCCTTGCATATCTGATCATTTGTGAAATATAAACTCCATATGCAGGTGATTGTGGAATATTACTACTTAAATGTGGAACATTAACGATGGGGAAGCCAAAATCGTCGCGTTTGTCGTATAGCTTAGTTGTTAATTTCCCGTCTGTGTCTATAGTTAGTAAAATATCAAAATACGAAGCGTGTGTGCTGAATTCTGTTTAATCTTTAATTTCTAGTTGGCCGGGATATATCGCATTGATATATGTATAAAAATTGTCATTATTAATTGACAAAACGTCGTCGATATATCTAAATGTCAAAATTAAAGGACACCGCTAACTTTATAGTTAGCTGATTCAGCAGTTTCTAAATGAAGTCTGATTCATATGGATAAAGGAACAGGTCAGCCAATAAAGGAGCACAGTTGGTTTACATAGGAATCCCAACAAATTGGTGAAAGACCACGCCTCCTAACATAACAAATATATTTTCAAAAAAAAAAAATAAACTATCAAACATTAAATACAAATTATTGAGATTGTCGATGTTTAATTGTTTTTGGTTATTTCCATTTGGTTTCTACATTTCGAAAAGGCCCACGTATGCCAGCCACTTTTAAAGTGTTGTATTTTTTTCAAATCAGTCTTGAATTTAGTGTTAACTTAGTATAAATATGACACCTACCAGAAATTTGATCGTGGCCTGGTCCGAATATCAATGAAAGAGAAAACGTTATACATGTAATTATAGATATTTTAATTAACATTGGTAAATAGCTATGAAGATACAATTTTCTTTGAAACGTTGTACATCAAGTATTCTTATGTGCTTGTATAATTCGGTGTATTGATTAAATTTTATCAATTTAAGTCAGACAAAGATAAGATATTGCAGAAATATCAAAAAATCTTCAAACGAAAACAAACATTAATAAGAGGTGTGTGTACGTTTGGAGACAAAGAGAATGTAAGTGATAATTATTAGATCATAGGACAATTTAAATGTGGACAATTTAAGCAATACGGATGTTTGTAGAAATGAAATGTTGGTTTCTGGAAAAGACAGATGTACGTCGAGTATTTAGTGATTGCAGAACATTACTGCCAATGGTTTCATTACTTAGAATTTAACAAGAAATATAAAAAATCTTAGACACCAAAGTATAAATCATTTGGATATCCAGGGTATAGGTACAAATCCGGGGAAAAAATGGACAAACACGGACTTCTTGATATCAAATAGGTGGGATTAGATGTAATAGAGGATGTTGGTCATTGAAAAAAAAGCCGAAACACCACAATATATATAGCTCTTCATCTCAGTAGTATTTGGGCGGTGTTCCATTGTACTTTAACTATAATAATGCTATGTATAAAACAAATGTTTTGAATATAAAAATTCTCAGATACCAAGGTATAAATCATTAGATGTACAGGATATATCTGGTAAAAAAATGGACAAACACGGACTTCTTGAAATCAAGAGGTGTGATCAGATGTCATAGAGGAGTAAGCATCACCTGTCGACCGGTCACACCCGCCGTGAGTCCACAGGATTTTTATTATACAATTCCATGATTAACTGCAGGAGCCGTAACGCCAAGATGTATTGTTGGTGCCCGAAGTGGGATACGAATCGACGCCTGGATATCCCGACTGTTGCAATTAATACAAAGCTTTCAGTAAGACATTTTATAATAAAATATATAAATTTCCATTGCAAATAGAGTATAGTTATCAATATTTCAATGGTAGTCGGCAATTATTTATTTACAATTCTTATGGACAATTCCCACGCCCTTTACCTCGCCATTAAGACCATTTAACATAAAAAGTCTCAGATACCAAAGTATAAATTACTAGGGTGTCCAGGATATAGGTACAAATCTGGTAAAAAAATGGACAAACACGGACCTCTTGAAATCAAGACGTGGAATCAGGTGCCATAGAGGAGTAAGCATCCCCTGTCGACCGGTCACACCCGCCGTGAGTCCACAGTCAAATTAAAATGAAATACTTGAGAAACGAATCCTCATCACAATTGGTACAGACGTCTCAACAGCCGCCATCGAACAGATAACTCAGCATTTCACTTATTGAAACCGAGTAGTCGCAAACAAGACTATTATACCGTAAAATTAACTGACTATTTACGGTCGTTTAACTGTCAGGTGTATTCCTTAACTAGGCGGTCTTAAGGCGAGGATCAAATATACTTCAACTATGTTTAGTAAATAATAAATGTTTTGAACTATCAACGGCTAAAGAAAATAATATTAATTGTCCATACTTTATTGTCTTGAAAGGCATTTTGACGGGATTCCCTCTTTCCAAGTTCCATCCCATATACCAGAGCTAAAAAGCTTTATAGATGGTTATATGAAAGCTTGTATATATTGCATTTGGTTTAGTTTAAGCATAGTATAAGAACGCCACCTACCGGCGGGTTGATTATGGCCACCGTGTCCTACTTTCCATAAAAGAGAAAATACTATAGAAACAGACATATTAAAAATACCATAGTAACAGATAGAAACAGTTGCTAAAAGCTATTAAGAATCATTCGTTTTACTAATTTGTACACAATAACGTAAGAATTACGGTTACACCGATGTCTTAGTTCTCAAGCACATAGAAAAACTACCCGGTCTCGATAATATTTCTACGTAGGAATCATGAATACCCGTTACGCTTTCTCGGTTTGTTCCATTCCGTACAGTTTTGTCGGAATAGTTAGGGTTCATATTATGTGATCTTAAAAGAATGTCGGGCAAAATCTCTTCGTTTTCGTAATATTAACATTAACAACATTCAATGATATCGTGTCTCAGTTCTTCTCCTCGGATTTAACTGTTGGTAGATATTGGAACCCTCTCTTGTAGCGACCGCAAGTGTCGTCGCTTCCTTGTAGGCTGCTTTTCACATCTGGCATCTAGCACGGCATGATATCTAGATTCCAGGTCATATATATTAGATAAAATGTTTAACAGGAAGTTCTCTGAAGTTGCATACTCCAAAAAGGTCTATTGACCCATACCGGTAGGAAAAGTTACTCGTTTTCCAGATAACTTTTTACGGATCTAGAAAAGGCACAGTAATATTTTTAGCATAGAAAAATGTCCCAAGATTTTCTACCATAGAAAAATAACCCAAGTATATTTTCACAATAGAAAAAAATATTCAACAGTTAATAATGACCATGTCGTACAAGTTACACGTGTTTTAGTAGGCTGAAATAACAGCTATATACATGGCAATTGTGTGGTGTTTGCAAGCAGTTTAATTTCGTTTGTTAATTACGACGTTTTCGATGGCATAAGAAGTTTACGTTTACAACGCGCAATGATGATCCTACTAATAGTATGTTCCTTAAAGGTTCTCTAAACA
The DNA here is from genome assembly GCA_030159075.1 of Atrina japonica. Classification (NCBI taxonomy): domain Eukaryota; kingdom Metazoa; phylum Mollusca; class Bivalvia; order Pterioida; family Pinnidae; genus Atrina; species Atrina japonica. The sequence continues at coordinate 176,881 of BROG01000203.1, forward strand.
ACTACTAATTGTCACGACAATTATCTCTCCTGTCATATAAACAATTGAAAAATCAGACATTGTGATTCCTAAATTTGCCATGAACTGTAAACAAACAGTATAGGTAGTCCCATCGTCGTAAAACCACGGTCTGGATTCTTTATGCTCTTTCCTACCAGTAGTTTCTTGTGCCCGAAATCACTCGTGCATATTTTTTATTATTCATGAAGCCTCAACCAAATGCCATTAAACGGTGCTCGCGCATTTGTTAGTAAATCAGATCGAGGCTATTAAACAAAACAAAAGTATTAGATCAATGGATTCACGATAACTTCCTATGCCAATTGCAACTACTGTGATTGGATAAATTGAACACATTTACTCCTTTATAAATATTCATTAGCTACGAGTGATTTCGGGTACATACAAACACGGGTAGGCAAGTTCATCTATGGACACTCGGAGGTCCCGTGTCGCAGTTGGTGTCGGCACGTTAAAGAACCATCGCTGCTTAATGGCCGTTAGTGCCAGTGTTAGGGTTAGGGTTAGGGTTACAATCAAACAAGCGATAGGCATAAATTAGTTAATCGATGGGCACGAGTCAGATAAAACACGGGTACGAGTCAGCCTATTCACTTACGAGTTGTGATGGATACGAGATGACAATACCTATATGTTGAACTTCTGAGGTTGCCTTGAATATTACGCAACTCCGTTTGTATTCATTGTCGTAACGAGTAAAAATCATTTTTTAATCTTCAATCTCAGTTTACTAGAAAACAGGGAATCACTCAGAATGTTTTACAATTATTGCAATTTGTATCAAAACGCTTACATAAATTTAATTTAAAATATAACACAAACCAAGTTGTTCAAAAGGCAATTAAACTTACGCGTATTTAAAAAAAACTCTTTGTAAGAGAACTTTAACAAAAATTAAGTAGAAGTGAGAAACCTGCCAGCGAATCACGTTAGCATTTTGTCCTGATATTTATAAAAAAGAAACAATTATGATGGTTGTAAGGGAATGCCATATTAATTATTTGTACTTCAATTTAAGGGGGCGAATTTGAAACGAGCGTGAAAAGTTGATAATTTTTATTTTGAATTGTCAGATGCAAGCGGACAAGTTTTTAGATTTTTTTCTAAAATGTTTTTAGTCCAAGTGTTATAAATTCAAGCGAGTGATCAATATTTCTTACAGGGTAAAGCTATATAAAATGTATAATTAGTGTTGTAGAAAAGCGTATTACTGCCACGTGTAAAAGAATCATCTCGAAATTTCGAGTTATAATCTCGAAATTTCAAGATGTCATCTAGAAATTTCGAGTTATTATCTCGCAATTTCGAGTCAATAATTTGAGATATCTTTACCTGATGGCAGAAATACGTTTCCGTAGTGTTGAAAGTTGCTGAATATCATAATAATCGAATTCATATGTGATCATTGTAATTTGATAATTAAAAAGGCATTATCTGTTTGTACTTGATGTAAAATAACAAATAAGAGCTATACACAAGCATAAAAATCTTATATTCCTATATATTTAGTATATGTAATCTCCTTATACAAATAGTAAGGTTGAGTTAAACAGTTGCAAATGAAAAAGTGCCAAACCTGGATTTCTCAAGCAATGAATATATAAAATATATAGTGACCAACGTCCAAATATATATATATATAAACTCTATAAAAACAACTACAGGACATTAAATGGACTTCTACAATTGGGAAAATTAGGACAGATAATTAGCTGATGAAGGCCCAAGAGAATATTCAGATTAAAACATACACAGAAACATGAAATGGGCAACAATGTTCACAGCACACTGTCATGTACTAGACTCGGAACAGTCACGTGGAAATTGGAATGATTTGATTGTTTGTAACTTAAAGCCGTATCCAAAATGCAATTCTATGCAATGCTAATTCAGTTTTAGTTTAATATTCACGGTGACATAGACCTATACAAATACATATATTTGATTGACAGTAATTGCAGGTCACCATGATGCCACATTCCGTGTTAGAATTGAGCCAATAAATCAACTTCTTTTTGTTTTGGGAAAGTTGAACATGTTTTATAATTATCACTAGATTTGTTTATCAAAACATTTTGATCGGACACGGGGAATAAATGGGATTGGTTTGGAATTTGATTTGGTCATGTAAACATTCAAGTAACAGGGCTCAATATTCATCAACGTCTGGTTGTCACTGTTAGGAATGTTTTGGACAGATAAACACTACTTCTATCTGTCCAGTTGTGCCCATTGGGAACGTTGTCATCATGATTCTGATATCCAGGAATGTAATTACAGGTATGATCTCAGATATGAAGCATAATCTATATCACTCTGTTGACAAAATAAAATAATTACCCTTACATTCAAACATACAGGTAAAGTTCCACCAAAGCTATACCAAAATACAGAAATGTTTTACTTTGATATTTTGGTAATTCATTCCACAAGTCAAAGATCCTTTTAGACAGATTAGTTTCAATAAACAAGGGTTAAAGAGTGAGTCGGTGAATGCTGGTCCCTGATTTCCCCTACATCTAGTCAAACTTGCATTAAAGGCCACCTGTGTATTAAGAGCATTTGTCTATAAATGTCATCCAATCATACCATTTGTCAACTTTATTTATAATTTTGTTTATGATGCATTTATCGCTTTATAAAGGCCACCTGTCTATAACAGCTACTTTTGCCTGTTCCCTGGAGTGGCCTTTATAGATATGTTTGACTATAACTGCAGTTAAACTTCTGAGATGTTCCAAGGCGCATATCATCTAAATTAATGTAGATAGTTTAGGGATGTTTTGATACATGTACTATTATTTTCACAATATGTCTGTATTTATTAATAAATGTACTAAAACTCCATATGATCACGGTAATTTATTTAATCAAATTCATACTAATTCACGTAGGGATGTATGTGTCAGATATATATATATATATATATATATATATATATATATATATATATATATATATATATATAAATAAATTATATATATATATATATAGATAAAGCGCTGATATTACCAAATTAGCGTGCAGATATATGCCTGTTGCTATGACAAAGGGGCGAATCACAATGTTTCGTATTACTTTCAAGTCATTTTAGGAGCTGACCTGGATCAGGCGGTAGCGCGCTCGACTCTTTATCGTGAGGTCGTGAATTCGAGTCCAGACGGCGTCAGATTGGTTTCTTATCTTTCGGATTGAGATAATAAAAACCGAGGTCCCGTGTCACAGTAGGTGTCAGCACGTTAAAGAACCCTCACTGCTCAATGACGAGCATAGGTCAAAATTTGAAGCCTTTCACTCGCATTTGGTGATGTCTCCATATGAGTGGAAAATTCTTGAGTGGGACGTTAAGCAACAATAAACAAACAATCAAGTCATGTTAGCGTTGTTTACCTTTTGATTCAAACACAAAAATGATTAGGATTAATTTCATTCATTTTGGAATAGTAGGCAATTTTTTACATCTAGATTTTTACTTGCGGTAGGGTCTGAAGAACAACTAATCAACATGGTATAGCCTAGAAAGAATTCCGCCTAAAAGCTATAATTGGGTATTGTTTTAATCAAACATTGTATATCGACTATTCCTTCGTTTTTCTCTGCATGTTAAATCAATTTTTAAAGTCAAGCTATTAATGTTTTTAAATAATTGTCTTTCGTTAGTTTAAATGTGTTTCATTTCAGTCATTGGAAATGAAATTGGGCGACCAGTTTGATAACGTTACTGAAAGCCCTCTCCCTAACATTATCTACATAAAAATGAATGTCAAAAGACGACAACAAATCATATACAATTATAGACATAATACCAAAGTTACAAACATTAAAATTCAAGAAGGGAATCATCTTCCATTGTCAGTAAAGTATCAAGAAGGGAATCATCTTCCATTGTCAGTAAAGTATCAAGAAGGGAATCATCTTCCATTGTCAGTAAAGAATCAAGAAGGGAATCATCTTCCATTGTCAGTAAAGTATCAAGAAGGGATTCATCTTCCATTGTCAGTAAAGTAAGACGTTGAAGAGAAATAATTATAAGCTATGGTAAATGAGAGAAAATTGCAGTTTGTCGTTGTTTTATGTTATAAAATAGAAACCGTTACCACATTCAGGAAAAATGCCACATATGGATATGGACTAATATCAATGCGGGTTCTTTAACTTGTCATACCCTGTTTTGATAAAGGGTCCCGGCTTAAGTTTTATCGGTAAGGACTAGCGCTTGATGCAATAATTTTCATGTTTTGCCATAACATAAAATCCGGAATTTCAATCTCAGTAAAATCGGAAATTAAGGGACGTTGACTTCTTCCAGACACCTGGTCCTATCCCATTTGGTATTTGGAATTGTTATTCATGTTGAGACCATTTGCACATCTAATTCGTCGTGTTCTAATGGACTTCAGTTTCATTTGGAACTTCTGCATTTTTACTTTTCGAGTTTGTCCCTTCCGTTCCGTTTAGTTTGTACTTAGACCACGTGACTTCAACAGACAATGTAAACTGCGATTTCGTAATATATTTGCATTGACGACATTCGGTGATTACTTCCATTTTGTAGATCAATTTCCTGCTTTTAAAAGTATTGCATGTTATCAATATCCCAAGTCATATAGACGATGGGACTCTACATTATTCTTTTAAACTACACACTATTAAGCCGAACCGTTATGGCACGTACCAACTCGAAAATGGTATATTTGCTTCAAATTTGCTTACGATAATACAATTGTATAAAAATAATAATTAAACGTGTAGATTAAACGTCTATATTGAAATTGAAAGAAAAATGATGTGCCATAGTCAAACTTTTAGGAATCACATTTCCTCTTCCTAGGAAGGAATCAGCATGGAAATAATGTACCATTATCGGGAATCGAAACTAGTATTTTCCACTTTCAATGAGAACATGTGTAGCCAGCTTGGATACCACGAACAGTTGCATGGAATAGTTCACCATTATTACTGACTATGAAACGATTGGTTGCAATTGTTTGTTTCAATTCTGGGACTATATGATGACTACCTGAGATAAAGGGCAACGATTCAAGCCTCTAATGAGGACGAATGAGTGTCCTCAAATGCCTCCTGAACTAAAACAACTTCCAATTATCTCGAGCAATCAACGATGATGTATTGAACATATGCAATCATTACAAGTATTTCTGTTTAATCTTAGTTCGTGAATTTAAATCTCTATATGGACATCTGTGTAAATGGGTGAAAAATGTTCAACGCATCAAAATTATGAAGAAAATAGTCAATTGTTTCCAGTAAAACGGATAAATATCGCATCTTTAATTTTCAGAGCTTTTTTCACCTTTTTACTTCATTTTCAATAAAATGTTTTAAAACATACCGTGTCCTCCCCCTCCTCCCCTCTTCGCCGGCAACATGGGAGCGTTGTATCCCAACTGGCTGAGGAACAGTTCTGAATAAACTAACTCTACAGCTGAAAAAAAGCCAAACATTTCCTTGTAAAATATAATTCCTTTGGGAAATTTAGTATACAGATTGGCCATAGACTTGTCTCTGTCATCAGATTTAAACAATGACTGATAGATAGACAGATAAATAGATAATATTACACACATATATCTGTGTGTGTTTTGTGTGTGTGTGTGTGTGTGTGTGTGTGTGTGTGTGTGTGTGTGTGTGGTTTAATTGTGTTTCGCTCATTTACTTTGATTCTAGCTTAACAAATTGTTAAGACAGTGGTAGAAAGCGGGAAATAATTCCCGTATCTTTGTACGTTCGGTGTAGCGTAAGCAATCTAGTGGTAAATCATAGAATGATCGAAAACAACAACAACAGAAAAAGGGAGGGAACTTTGCCAATACCTTTTATGTATGCATATTCTCCATCATGGTACCAACTACGTAACGTAGCCATAATTTCTGTAAAAGAAAAGTACCAGTCGTATGAATTTTTATTGAAATTCAAAATTGTAATTGATAAATGTAAATGGACAACTCTTTGATTTCTCGGTAAGCCAATTATGTTGGAAATATATGGAAATCGACATGTGCCACATGAAGAAATAAACATTATATCTTTATAATTATTATGATATCGATATAAATTGAACTGTATCGAAAATTAAGAGTAAATGGATCATATAATGGTTTCAGGCATAAACATGCATTCATACCTTGAACTTTGTGGTGGTCATCGCAATGTTCCCCTAGGGTAATAAAAAGTGATTAACATGTTAAAATGTAGAATGATAAAATAAAGTGTTTTAAAACAATTTAAAATGTTCTCATTCCTGATTGGCTGAAACACTGAAACACATTTTGCACAAAGATATACTGGCGTCGTCATAAATCTTAATATAGAAACAATATGCAACGTCGGTTGCGTTGAATATTACTTCCCTGGAATTGATAAATCAAAGTGTTAACCTCATCAAAAGTCAATAATTGTATTATTATCGAAATGTACTTAAATGATTGATATAAAGGAATTGGAGTAAGTAACTACGGGAACAAGAAGAGTGTGGCACGAAGTTGAAAAATAAATTTGTCAAATATGCTGAAATGATATACATATGATCAGTGAGAGGCTCTTGGCTTTGTCAAAGTAAACTGTGACAGACTATCTAAAATTGTCTACAATGTAACATACAGTCTAAATATGATTTACTTTTTAGTATCCAGTCATGCCACGGCATTAATGTACATGTATTAATATTTTTGTCATATTCAATTTCGGGATGCAATTTTTAAAACAATGGGATTATATATATTTTCATTGAACAGAATTATTTCATAATAGAAAAAAAATCTTCATAATAAAATTGATGAATTTTGGTGAAAGAGAAACATTAAAGGTAGATATGACGTTCAGAGAAAATAATAGTATTTTACTCAAAATTGAACAAACATTTTGACTCTCTCTTTCCGACTTTCCGACACTTACATAATTTTGTCACTCTGCAATGCATTGATTGTCATTTCAAGAATGACTGAACGTATATTGTCCATGACAGTATATTAATAAATTTGAATTATTAACCTAGTTTCAAAGACAAAAAACATTTAAAGTGCATTTTGAGGAATCCCAGTATGATCAATTAGCTTGACAGAATTTTGTTAAGTGTTTGGAATAAGTGGATGATTATATTTATGGGGGAAACCCCCCAACGTAATTTTAAATTGTTGTAATTACGTATATTTATCTAATTTATAGAGTTGCAGTTATTATTTTGACTGTTTGGATATAATCGTATTTTATTTCGTATGAACGATTATTGAATAAATATATATCACTAGTTCTTTCACTAAGTACTCACTTTTTATGTGACTGGCTCCATTTACCAAGCATAACGCTAGAAAAGAGAAGTTTGATATATGTATAGAGCAAAAGGGAACTTTCAAGTTAGGCCAGATTATCGTTATAATCATGCTTTTATTATCGGCACCACGTAATTCTTGAAAAAATGTTCCTCAATATTGTTTCCGGTCCGAAAATATATAGAAAGTCCCGATAGCGCAGTTGGTTAGAGCATGCTGCTAGTGTTTGAAGGTCCTGGGTTTGATTTCCAGTTCATCCTCACATTTTTCTCTGTGTGCTATAATTTCAGTAATTTGGCGTTCAACTAAATAACCCACCCTGGTATATTCTAAGAGTATCATAAGGATTTTCCATGTACGTTGCAAAGGTAAATACGAAAACCAGGGGCGTATTCGATTCACTGTGGAGGTCAAGTTCCGGACACACAGTATAGAGCAGGTGAATCGAGTGAATGGGAATGAGAATTAGCTTTTCCAATATAGTGGAAGTGGAATGTGCCTATCTTGAGAATGACGTAAAAAGGTTACGCCGAACCGAACCGAAAAATTATCTGAGCTCATATCTCTGCTGCTTTATTATATTCAATATAAACTTAGATAATTAGTTCTTATATTCGCACCACAAATTGTTGACATATTTTAGTATTAGAATAAATATGACGGTTTTTTCTCGTTTCAAATACTGTAAAAAGGATACGCCGACAGCCGAACCGAAACAACAGAGACCATTTTTTACGATTATTATCATTTTTAACTTTTGTTAGTTTTTGTGTCTTTTTTTAACACTTTTAAAAAATATGAAAACTAGTATTCAATCTTGAAAATTTGAAAAATTTCAGACAACTAGGATGTCATCAAAGGTCGGTTCCTTTGAGAGTAAAATTAAGACAAAATATGTTTATTTAACGATAAGCATATTAAAAATAGTCGTTGGATCTTATCAGTCGTCAAAGACCTTTCGTCTTTAACCTCTTTTTCGTAATTATGAGTACAAGCTAGCAAAATATATAAATAAGAAATTTTGTTCCATCATGGAACCACCAAAATTGTCTCAGAATAATCTTGTGTTAATCTGGAATACTGTGTACTACATTTCGGCGATATCTACTAGCTTTATGTGTTGGACCAGTCGGAATCACAATGAAATGATTTTACTAAAAGGCGTTGTGCCATTTTTCGACTCCATTGTCTTAAAAGCCCATTTCTGTGCCATCCATGGAGGGATAAAAAATACTTGCAGAAATAAGTGCACAAAACAAATTGTAAATATTGCTTATATTTGAAAACATACATTTGGCCTACATTTTAAATTATTATTTGCATCTAAGTATGCTTTATCAGATCTTGAGTTTAGCAAAAATTCCGACTTGAATACCACACAATTTTAAAATCATCTACACAACATGTTTTATTCGATTGTCCCCATTCAAGTTCAAATGGTGTCACAAACACCAAGTGACGTCATTGCCAACCTTCAGATGACTGAAGTCTGCGTACGTAGTGAATAAATGTAGTTTAGTTTGCTGCACGTTAGTCAATCAGATTACCGCTAGGCTTTATTATACGTGTTACATATAAAATATTTATGTAATTTGTTATGAAGCTGCACAACACACAGATCACAAGATATATATATATATATATATATATATATATATATATATATATATATATATATATATATATATATATATATATATATATATATATATATATATATATATATATATGTTTCATTTGAAACGAGAAAAACGTAATATTTATCCTAATACTAAAAGTATTGACAAATTGTCAACAATTTGTGGTGCGAATATAAGAAATAATTGTCTACGTTTATGTAAACTGTAATAAGGCAGCAGAGATACAAGTTCGAATAATTTTTCTGTTCAGTTGCTTCGGTTCGGTTCGGTTCGGTTCTTTTCACACCATCCCATATCTTGCTCTTTCACCGCCATGTCTGTGTCGTCTATACCACCTACGGAGACGATACAGAAAGAACAGTTCCAGATCGTTGTTCCATTTCACATGATTGCTTTCGGGTACTGTGCAGGCTGTTCTGCACAATGAATCGAGCCCACCCCAAGAAGATGATGTACAAAATCGAAAAGGCGCGAATAAATGCAGGATCATAACGGTAATCCGGGCTAACTCGAAAGTTCCCTATTAACGTTTTATACTCTCACAAAACAAATCAAAGTATAGGTATATCTGCTTCCATTAGAGTTAATTCTTACATAAACATAGCGTACCATACATCCTGCATGGTTGTAAAAGATTAACAAGTAATTTGAATCCTTCAGCTATACTGTATATGGGGTTTAAATCCATGGGATGTAATTTTCATGTTTTATTTTTTAAACTGACACAGTTCTGCTAAGACAAACTACAATATAATGTATGTTACTGATTTATCAAAACCTTGTTCATTGTTTCCTAAATTCATGGACTTATCAATAACATGAATATCGCGAATAGAAGCATCGCGAGTTATTTCCTCCTTATAAAGTATGACATGCCGATTTTTATTCAATATAGAAAGACTTTTGTTTAATCTATTGTGCACAAAGTGGTGCAGGCTCCATGAAAGACTGGTGAGGGTTAAATAACATGAATGACACTGAAAGACCCTGTATGGCACAATTAATGATATAATTGAAAGCCTATGAATATACATTGTACATACATATATATCCACCATGACTGATGTATTGGCACCAAAGTAAGAACACTGGGTCAGTATTATGTTAAAAAATCATGACATGTTTGGTTTCAGTCCATTTGATTGTTTCTAGAAGAAGGCGTTTGTATCAATCTTGGATGAAGTATTGTCACTAGGCAAGAACATTTGGAAGAAACATCCATCCAATGTTCAGTGGTTCAGCGGAAGAAGATTATTGTATGTGTTTCCTACAGTACCATGTTAAATAGAGTTTCCTGTGGGCGGTCATCTTGGATGACAATCGATACAACAGTAACACTACTTGATCCGCGCTTTGTAAGAAAGATTAATTCTACGTTTGATTTCAGTGTGTTCAGAAGTTCTATTGAAGTGGATTATCCCATGTATCTACAAAAGGGTGCTGTATTAAGATATGATCCACGCTGGTGTCCATCTTGGATTGCGGGATCAGCACCAAAGTAACAACACTTCGCCAGCGCCTTCTTAAAAAGATTTCAACCAAGTTTGATTTCAGTCTATTCATGGTTTGTACCTATGTTCTGAACATCCCGATGATCTATACTTTGTCACAAAACACAACATAAATAACAACAAAAATGATGTTACATTCATTTTTCGGACTTTTCTACATTCAGACTACCTGACCTACAGCACCGTAGTAAATGATGGTGATACTTGAACCGTTAATAATATGCATCATTGAGTATGTGTGTCATAGTAAACATGATATAAACATTATAATCCTTCCAACCCTAGAACTTTAATAAACTGGTCTCATTATAATCTTTCCAACCCTAGAAACAGTAATAAGCTGGTCTTCAACAACATGATGGCTCACAAACCATCAAGAAATTCCTATCATTTGAAACTATGAAAACAGTAACTCTACTTGATCCGCGCTTTGTAAGAAAGATTAATTCTACGTTTGATTTCAATGTGTTCAGAAGTTCTATTGAAGTGGATTATCCCATGTATCTACAAAAGGGTGCTGTATTAAGATATGATCCACGCTGGTGTCCATCTTGGATTGCGGGATCAGCACCAAAGTAACAACACTTGGCCAGCGCCTTCTTAAAAAGATTTCAACCAAGTTTGATTTCAGTCTATTCATGGTTTGTACCTATGTTCTGAACATCCTGATGATCTGTACTTTGTCACAAAACACAACATAAATAACAACAAAAATGATGTTATATTCATTATTCGGACTTTTCTACATTCAGACTACCTGACCTACAGCACCGTAGTAAATGATGGTGATAATTGAACCGTGAATAATATGCATCATTGAGTATGTGCGTCATAGTAAACGTGATACAAACATTTTAATCCTTCCAACCATAGAATTTTAATAAACTGGTCTCATTATAATCTTTCCAATCTTAGAAACAGTAATAAGCTGGTCTTCAACAACATGATGGCTTACAAACCATCAAGAAATTCTTATCATTTGAAACTATAAAAATGGGCTTTTATTATTTTTATTCAAAACAATAAAAATATAACAAAATGTCACAACATGCAAGACTAAGTTATTACATTGCTTAGAAATATTTTTGAATTCGGGATCGGGCTACAGATTAGCTATAAGATAAAGATCAATATTTCACCCTGATGAATTTTAATTTCTTCGTTTCACTATCACAATTAATTTCAGTTTCTTACTAATATAAATTCCATACCGATTACAAAAATGCTGTAAAATTACGTACCCAAAAAAGCAGCTGTAACGTAAGGCAAAATCATTTTCAAAGGAATGGCGATTTCGAGATAAGTAAATTTATGTCAAGGATAGATTACAGTTTTGAAGTACATTGACCTATAATATTCTGCATTCGATCAAACGCGGTGTCCATATAACGTTACTGTCGGGTTAAGAATTCCTATCTTTAATATCATATCAATCCAATGATCAGGTCGGTGTAATGGACGGTCTAGGTGTGGTGACTGATATCAAATATCGCCTTGACCTACAAGAGGTTCATTCTGTAGAACGTTTTATCTTACTTTAATGATAATATCTTCAATTTGTATCATAATATCTCTGCAAATCGCGGCGGGTTAAATGGGTGGTTCAATCTCCGTAAACAGGTCATCCTAAGATGTTTAAAAGGTATTGACCATTCCTCCGTGACGCACCTGGCATAAGAAGGGATAGTCATGGTCTTTATTGAGCATTATTGTACGCTGTGCGGACGGAAGCATCTATTGTCAAGAGGTTTGAGAATCGTCCTTAACCCTTTTAACCGTACAGGTCATAATTGACTGGTCTAAACAATAGGAAAGATCATACCATCTAAATACTTAGGAGTGTAAAGGTTAAATCATGATGTACCTCACCTCTAGGCAGAGAGGGTTCGAGGGAACTTTAATCTAAGATGATTCGGTAAGAAAGTTTTGTCAATTCAAATGCGGTTGACCGGTGGTCTCTTCCCAGGTGCATTTCAACTATCTCCACATTACAAACGTGTCACCAATAAAACATAAAATACCGTTCAAATAAACAAAGTGCTAACGGTATTATGACTACAATCCTTTGAAAAGTGATGCAATTATGACATAATTTTTATCTCTGTTATTCTGGCATGATATAATTTTGATAGGTTTATTACTGCCTGTTATATTTCTATCTAGGACAACAAATTAAACCAAAATGTGTTATTGCTCATCTTCTGTAGTAGATCCGCCCACAGGTAAACATGATTCAGTGGGGGAAAATATTCAATATCCTTCCTGGAACTCATGTGAACACGCTTGACGTCCTGCAATCGATTTGTGTATCGTTTCATCTGTACAATACATGATTAAAATTTCATCTAAATCCTTCGAAATTAATAATGGGGGTAACCAGATACTCTATCGACATTTCAACTCTCCTGACCATTCCATCTTGTCTATGAGAGTGCGTATAGCAGTATACCACTGGACCCAACAATCCCACCTTGGTACCCCCTTTTAGACAACGTGAAGAATTTTGGATAAACAAATTGGCACTGCATATCCCTATTGTAACGATAATATCCAAAGTGTAGGCAATCAAGTCTGTGTAATGGTGTCTTGTGATGGAACAGTAATTGTAACAAGACGTAAACGAAGTCATACATCGTTCATACAAACCTACATACATGATGCGCTTTTTCATCTCTTTCGCCACGTTACAAAAAATTGTCTTCATCACATCCGCAGCAAACTCTATTCTGTTCCTTTTACAAATTCAATAAACTCAAGCAAGCGATGACCCCTACACGGATTCTTCAACCCCGAATACATATGAACTCCATTATAATGGACATCGCTTATCACAGGCTGTTTTTTGCACGCGTTACAAACGATGACTGTTCTACGAAACTGTCTTTTCCTTAAACTTAAATTTACAAATAAAGTAGACGCTTTAAACTCTAAATCACAAAAAAGTTCATCCTGTTCCACCATATTAAAGTACGCCTTGCATTTCAATAGAACCTTGATCGCAAAATCGGTTGTTTTGCAGACCCTATATCAACCAAGTCTACACAAACTGTCACATGATTGGTCATCTCCTTTCAATTTTTCGGGGCATTCAATACCGGCGACGTTTCTATTGTTGAAAATTGAAAGCTTAAAAATCATTTTAAGGGGCCCTAAATACCGGGAAGCCCGTTCCTTTGTGGCGTGAATTTCAGTATTTGTTATGGATTCTGTCGAAGGTATGCCAGACGATGGGCCAAACATGAAGACGTAGAACCAGACACTTTGTCTGAATGGCTGAAAGCCATACGATGGTTGATAAAATCTCGTATTGAAAACTTAAAGGGACTATGAAAAACACGTTATCCCTCTGTATTTAATGATTAGTAACCTGGATAGGTTACATCATATGTACTCGTACCAGCAGACAAAGCCTCAAATAATATAGTTTTTTATTTGTAAGGCACACTAGCAAAACTTGGGTTTAATGAATTCTGGATCCTACATAGCACGTGGACGAGACATTCAAAATCCCGTGTCCGTATTACACTATTTTACAACAATTGCGAGCTACCGCATTTATAGATACCTAAACTTCATAAAAAACCCAATATAAGCAAAGATACATAGCAGGATCCAGCAAATGTTCTACCAAACCTTTATCCCTCTTACCAAGATATTGCAGCTGTTAAGGAGAAACTTCAAAAATACTGTAGTTGCTTATTCCAAAGCAAATCAGTTTGGATACTTACAAATGTAAACACAAGAAAATTTGCACATTGTATCGAATTCACAGTTTCAAAAGTATGATATCAACTCTTTACAAATTCCACATAAAAATTAAAAGAAAGGCCCATAGACAACTGCCAAAAGGTGGTACCCGAAAATTTAAATATCAGTGATTGGCTATCAGGTTTTAACACACTCTGACTACACACTGAAGTTGATATAAAAAACATGCTGGGATTTTCATAGACAATATATTTGTAATGTTCGGAGACACACAAACTGTCGGCATTCACTATGGGAACAGCTCCTTTATTGGCCGACCTGTTCCTTTATTATACGAAGCAGACTTCATTACTGCTGAATCAAAAGAAGAAAAATTAGCGGTGTCCTTTAATTTGACATTTAGATATATCGACGACGTTTTGTCAATATAATATTTTCATACATATGTCAATGCGATATATCCAGCGAACTAGAAAATATATACAGAATCAAGTACACACGCTTCATACTTAGACATTTTACTTAATATCAACACAGACGGGAAATTAGCAACCAAAAGATAAACGACGATTTCGGCTTTATCGTAAATTTTCCACATTTAAGTAGTAAATATCCCTCGCTTATATGGAGTTCATATCACAAAATATATGCCAGGGCGTGCACAACATATGAAGATTTGTGTATATCAAATTATTGACACAGGGATTTAACCGCGTTTAATGTAATCGCATTGGTCGGTATAATTCTTGTTTGCAAACTACTCAAATCACTAAGTGAAATGTTGAGTTGCCTTTTCGTTGGCGGTTGTTGAGACGTCTGTACCAATTGTGAAGAGGATACACTCCTCACGTGTTTAATTGGACTTGAGTGGAAGGGTGTGAGTCGACAAAAGTTTCACAATGGCACCTGATACCTCTTGGTTTAGTCCGTGTTTGTATTGACCGGAATTCTTCTATTCACATCCTATTGACGCATCTGAGATTTTTATATTGTAATCTAGAGTTAGTGCAGCCTTTTACATGCCTAATAGCCGCTTTTCGAAAAAAATGACATCGTCGGACTCTTTATACAGTGTGTCAAGAGCAAATAACTCTAACTCAGGATGCGCAGTGGTGGTCGCCATACTGTATGACAGTTTACTGCAAGCGAGACACAAACAACGTGATAAGAAATAACATCACAATTTTACGTCTTCTACGAAACTGAAATAAAGTGACACTCTGAACATTATCAGTTAAATTAAGTATGCAATGAAATGTGAGAAAATCGGTTGAATAGACCCATATCCCGAAGTATCAAAAGGCGATTGGTCATCGTTTTTTTAATAGGGGAGATTGCTATCATTTTGGTTCATTCTTGTTTGTATTTGAGTCGGTAGTTAAGATAAAGCCAGTATAGTGACTGAAAACACAGAAAAAACAGCTGATACTAATTTAGACCCGTCTATCAAATAAAAGCAACGGAAACTGCAAAATGTTATGGACCCAAGCATGGATGACATTTGGTCCATTATTTTCACAATGGTAAGCATCAAGGCAAATACTGCCATACTATCCCTCGTTCCAGGATATGCAGCATAGTTTAAAAACAAACGTCTTGTAACATATGTACTACAAAGATCTGACTTGTATGATGACAAAAAGTAGATATAAATAAAAAGCAAATAAGTAAAGTTTAAAACTGACAGATATATATATATATATATATATATATATATATCTATATATATATATATATATATATATATATATTATAATATATATATATATATATATATATATATATATATATACTAACTGTGTAGTTTAGTAGTTTCGCTTATAGATTCATATACAAAATATTACAATGCATTGTGTATATCATTATTTAATATAATGCATTGTCTTTCGATTCAAACATCAAATCACGGATTATGTCCATTATGGTTGATACGAACAGCCAATAAAAGTAAGGGGAGAGCGAAAAAGTTTCACAAGTTTAATAGCGTGTATGACCGCAATTCTTCATTCACACTTACGACGCATTGAGCAAATCAGGTTATGCAGAAATGCCTGGGAAATGTTCCGCCATATGCACAATAAAGAACGACGCAAAGCGTCCAACGTAGCAGGGGGTTCATCCCAAAAATGTTCTATAGGCAATAAATCTAGTGAAATCGCAGGCCAGGGTAGCACATTCACGTTTTATAGACAGTTCTAACAACACGTGCACAGTCGTGCGTTGTCCTGCTGCAGAATGACACGCTGGTTGTTGTGAACATGGTATGAAGAGCTGACCAATCGTAACGGTGCTGCCGGTTAAATTCCTCCAATATCATCAAAGGGGTCATTCCATGTGTTGTAATTCCACCCCAGACCATAACGCTCCTCCGCCGAATTGGCGGCGCTGAATAACGCAGGCGTCAATGTATCGTTCTCCGGCACGACGGAAATACCGAACAAGACCATCACTGCTGTCGAGATGAAATCTAGACTAGTCCGTAAACAGAACTTCGGCCAATAATCTGCTGTTGAAACGACGATGCTTCCTACATCACGCTTACCTCGCAACACGGTGACGCCAGAGCAGAACAGGACGGATAGCAGGACGTGGAGGACGGATGTTGGCCTCTCGCAATCTGTTCCTCACGGTACGTAACCCGAATAATTCAGTCTATATTTTGGTGATCACTACATTAACGCCTGAATGCATACACAATCATAATATGGCAACCGGAAGAAAATTTACTGTGCCACATTGTGACGTGATAGTAATTTACGTCAGAATTTTGTGATGTTGCATCATGACAACTCCACAACACTCGGGTTGTTAAAATTAATGAAAGTTGTGATTTATCATAAAACATTGATAAAATACAATGGGACTTACTCATGTACCACGTGATAACTGATAACGTTTGTGCGGTACTTGTATCTCTGATGGTGATGGAACGTAACTCTACGTAATCTTCCCGCTGAAATGACGTTAGCACGGCATATCGTCTTCTAATCCCATCACTAATAGAAACAATAGTCCAGCACAAACGTTATCGGATATCACATGGTTCATGAATTAGTCCCATTGTAAACCTATCATTCATTTGCAGTATACGTACAATATATTTTCTTTGTTTCTTCGAACATTTATTTATCATCGATAGCTAGCGATCACCGTATTTGTTACAATCGGGTGGTTGCCGGAAATCATAACTGCGCTCACTCTTGAGGTTCTTGCCTGCGATTGGTTTGATACAATTTGTATTGGGAGTGACGAATTTTATCAACACTTTGTCTTCAATCTCACTTGAGGACTCTGGACGTAAGAGGGCGCTGTAATTATTCGAGTTATACGGTACAAGGACTTATCCGTCGATGCCAGGGATGCTTCTAGCATTCAAAGAAACCGATTGGAATCGATTACGCATATGTGACGTCTGTATATATGTGTCTTGCCGACGTGACTTCACATGCGGGCGTCCTGATCGTGGGCGGTCCCGAACGGTGCCATTTTGCTGACATCGTATCCATAAAGCATTTACAGTATTAATATGAACTACAAACTGTCTTGCTTTATTGCTTTGAGACATCCCAGTTTCCAACATCCCACAATAGCACGCAAACGATCATTTTCAATCATGCAAGGCATCTTTCAATCAAAGTTGTATTCCAAAAACCAATGGTTTTCTGTTTCAATACATTGAATACTGCCAATGAATGCAAAAAATTCTAATCTATTCCTAACCACGAGTCGCTTAGGCTCGAAACTCCAGAAATACGTGCTGTGGCCATCAAGGCGATTCGAACGCGATATTTAACAAAGTGAGTACTCAAACACTTGTTTAGTATATTAAAGTATGCCTTTAAGAATAAAGAGCGATCAAAGATATACACAGTTTCTTTTAATCGATTAATTATAGTCGATTAATTGCTACTCTAGCAATAACGCCATTTTGTCAGAGATAAGAATCCTGCTGTATAAAGTTCTAGTTAATAACGCCAAATTCATTATTGTCGGTCCATGTTTTGGAACAAATCTCCATATCAAAGTGTTATTTCGATATACACCTATTGCTGACCGTGGTCAATGAAGCGGATAATTGGTCGCTAGAGATCACCGATGTAAAGCCTGGCGGCTGTAGTAACACAAGGTAATGAAGAATCAAATTGACAAGATAATAACTTAGTCTTTTATAAAACTATAACTTTGGTATTATGAAGTAATATTAAATATGAGAATTTGCCCTGGATTCTGTCCATTAAAGGTATATCCATGGTATCAGAAAACGGTAACTCTCTTTCCCGTGAGGATGCGAGTATTCATGTCATCGCCAAACTCGATTTACCACCATAAGTTTTACTTGCAATTAATGAATTCGACCTTACATTTTGTATATACATGCTACACTGGACCTGACATTAATTTCACTAAATATATAGGCTAAGCCCCCCCCCCTAGCCCCCCCCCCCCCCGGCTCCGACGCCTATATATAGGAGAGGCATACCAGATTATTTATGCTTGCGTACACTTCTTATTTGTTATTGTACATCAAGTACAAGTAGTAAACGGCGAAAAAAGCATAGTAATTGTTTTAGGTAAACACAGCTAATGCCCCTTTAATGTAACTTTTATGTTATCTGGAGAAGTAACCCAGTAAGATATGATCTGTGTCACGAAACCCCTTACATATTCTACTGGGTTCCGAAATGTTCCGGTCCTGAAACGACTAGAATCCATCTTTACTATTTGGTACATTGGAACGTCTTTTCGGTATTCTTAAAGTTTCATTACTTATATTGATTATATTAATTTGAATCTTTTAAATGGTGATGGTGGTACATTTGATAGTTGCTTTAGCTATCTGGTGGTACATTTGATAGTTGCTTTAACTTTCTGGTAGTAAATTTGATATATATATATATATATATATATATATATATATATATATATATTATATATATATATATATATATATATATATATATTATATATATATATATATATATATTGATAATTGCTTAAGCTTTCTGGTGGTACATTTGATAGTTGATTTAGCTTTCTGGTGGTACATTTGATAGTTGCTTTAGCTTTCTGGTGGTACATTTGATAGTTGCTTTAGCTTTCTGGTGGTACATTTGATAGTTGCTTTAGCTTTCTAGTGGTACATTTGATAGTTGCTTTAGATTTCTAGTGGTAATTTTGATAGTTGCTTTAGCTTTCTGGTGGTACATTTGATAGTTGCTTTAGCTTTCTGGTGGTACATTTGATAGTTGCTTTAGCTTTCTGGTGGTACATTTGATAGTTGATTTAGCTTTCTGATGGTACATTTGATAGTTGCTTTAGCTTTCTGTGGTACATTTGATAGTTGCTTTAGCTTTATGGTGGTACATTTGATAGTTGATTTAGCTTTCTGGTGGTACATTTATAGTTGCTTTAGCTTTCTGGTGGTACATTTGATAGTTGCTTTAGCTTTCTGGTGGTACATTTGATATAGTTTTAGCTTTCTAGTGGTACATTTGATAGTTGATTTAGCTTTCTGGTGGTACATTTTATAATTTGATTTAGCTTTCTGGTGGTACATTTGATAGTTGCTTTAGCTTTCTGGTGGTACATTTGATAGTTGATTTAGCTTTCTGGTGGCACATTTGATAGTTGCTTTAGCTTTCTGGTGGTACATTTGATAGTTGCTTAGGTTTCTGGTGGTACATTTGATAGTTGCTTTAGCTTTCTGGTGGTACATTTGATAGATAGCTCTTGGTGGTTTTGATTGCTTTAGCTCTCTGGTGGTACATCTGATAGTTGCTTTAGCTTTCTGGTGGTACATTTAATAGTTGCTTTAGCTTTCTCGTGGTACATTTGATATTGCTTTAGCTTTCTGATGGTACATTTGATAGTTGCTTTAGCTTTCTGGTGGTACATTTGATAGTTGATTTAGCTTTCTGGTGGTACATTTGATAGTTGCTTTAGCTTTCTGGTGGTACATTTGATAGTTGATTTAGCTTTCTGATGGTACATTTGATAGTTGCTTTAGCTTTCTGGTGGTACATTTGATAGTTGCTTTAGCTTTATGGTGGTACATTTGATAGTTGATTTAGCTTTCTGGTGGTACATTTGATAGTTGCTTTAGCTTTCTGGTGGTACATTTGATAGTTGCTTTAGCTTTCTGGTGGTACATTTGATAGTTGTTTTAGCTTTCTAGTGGTACATTTGATAGTTGATTTAGCTTTCTGGTGGTACATTTTATAATTGATTTAGCTTTCTGGTGGTACATTTGATAGTTGCTTTAGCTTTCTGGTGGTACATTTGATAGTTGATTTAGCTTTCTGGTGGCACATTTGATAGTTGCTTTAGCTTTCTGCTTTGATAGTTGCTTAGGTTTCTGGTGGTACATTTGATAGTTGCTTTAGCTTTCTGGTGGTACATTTGATAGTTGCTTTAGCTCTCTGGTGGTACATTTGATAGTTGCTTTAGCTCTCTGGTGGTACATCTGATAGTTGCTTTAGCTTTCTGGTGGTACATTTAATAGTTGCTTTAGCTTTCTCGTGGTACATTTGATATTGCTTTAGCTTTCTGATGGTACATTTGATAGTTGCTTTAGCTTTCTGGTGGTGATAGTTGATTTAGCTTTCTGGTGGTACATTTGATAGTTGCTTTAGCTTTCTGGTGGTACATTTGATAGTTGATTTAGCTTTCTGGTGGTCGTTTAGTCATCCAGCTGTCTCTTTCGTTATCCTAGTACCATGTACCATTTATGACATGCTTGCAAATGTGATAGTTTTATGCGCGAATCATGTGGACATTTTATCTTTAAAATTTGTTAACATTTTTATTTCTTCATGGGTCATCGTGTATATTCCTACTAAGAGGAATAAGAGGTTGAAAATGAAATCCTGACAAACACACTCATCAAAAGTGTGAAACGACCTGCAGCAAAATACAATTGATTATGGTGTCGCCAACGTTTCAAAATGTACAATTTAGCCACATAGCCACAACCTTTTCCAGTCAATTTAATGGAATCCTAGTTACTACACTCACTTTGAAGACCTTGCGTAGGATCATATTGATGATGATTTTTTAAAAATAATTTGTTCTTATTTTTGCTTTTCTTCCTCTTTTTATTCTGATAAAGAGCGCGCGAATAGAAATGTAATTGAGACCCATAGGTAACACGCGTACATAACAGAAAAGTTACATAACTGCGTCCGAAGCTGTATACGGTAGAGCCTAACGTCAACCTGACGCTTCACCAATAACTCTTTACAAAGATGTATTCAAATCAAACGTTTTTAAGACTTTTTATGGTCATATTTTACAGACAGTTAAAGTGTGATGACATTTTGCCTGACAGGTGTTGCTCTTGTGAGACCGGATAGACTCCCAATTAATACCTTTTCCCGGATTTGTAAAACAAGGAGCTGCACTCGCTTTCATTGCCTTAGTTCACATTAGTGGTAGACAACATACACGGTTAAAGCTACAAAATACTATGAAATGATTCAATGTGAAAAATAAAGTCAAATTCTTTGTCGGGAACGTCATTACTGATTCCACTAGTCGCCACCATGCTTATGGTTGTTGAATCTTGAACCCGATCATGAAGCTCAAATATTTTTCTTCTTAATTACATATCTGCCTATACAACTGAAGTAGACCTACTGTAATGACAGCATGCTATCATATAAACTCTAACTAAACCATGAAACATACTAATTTTGCACTATACTCTCTCACTGGCAATGCCTAATCATATTATTAATAATTGAAGTAGGAATATTGTCGATTGTTTTGTTGTTGCTTTTATCATTGTTTGTGTCTACATATGGCTAAATATTCAACAAAATACAACAACAACAAAAATAAAAACAAACAAATTTTATCGGATGTCCTCTATTGTTGAAATTTTAAATCTGCTGCCCTCACTTTCCACGACAGAATCGACATTCTTCATTTTACTGGCTCAATTTAATTAAGCATTGACTCCATTTTTTGAATTCCACGAGATATATTTCAGACAAATATTTCTTCCTACCATAGAAAGCTACAAAATGCTCTCAGGCAGATAATCAAATGTGAACATGTTCCTTAATAATTTCTAGTTACAAAGAGGAACCCGATTATCGATGTTACAATTGACATTTATTAACTTTGATCGAAATTTATATTTATAACTTATGTACACTATTCAGCAGACAAAAAGTTGGTTCCCATGGTGGATGGAAAAAGAGTGCCCTTCAACGCTTCATTTGTACATCTAAGTGAGAATTTATTGAAAACTATTTCATAATAACGACAAATTCATGCATGATACACCCATTATACAGGAAAGCAATTGATGGACAATTGATGAATCATGAAAACACAGATACCCTCCCCCAATTTCTTTATACATTTTTTACACAACATGTTTATGCATATCGCTGCAACTGTACAAATTTACATGTTTCTATTGTATTTATTCACAGTTCACGGTTCTAAATCAATTTTTTTGTCAAATTTTACGATTGTAAACTCGATTCATTGTTTTACACATCAACAATGAAATAGTGGTTAGCGTTTTGTCTCCCAGCATTTGCGTCCGTGGTCAATTCATAAACCTCAGGAACGTGACCGCACAGTTGAACTGCCATCTGAAATATAAGATGGTAAAGGTAAAGGCATAAGGAATGTTATGTAGTTCAAAGTTCTAGATTCTATTTGATTATAGCTGCTCGTGGATTTATCCTATCGTAATAGATACCTCAAGTAAAGATGCCCTAAAGATTATATATGATGTTTGGTCACTAAAACTGGCCCATGAAATAACCTTCATTGATATGGTATTATAATAAAATTCAAATAACCTTGAGGGGTGGAGTCCCGTGAACCATTACTTTAAATGGTAGGTAAAACATTAAATTCCATCGGTAAGTGTAATTGTTCCTACTGGTCATCAAACGTAGGACTAAACTGGTTAAATCGGGAGACTTTTACATTGTTTATCAGGTTCAATAAAACACATATACTATAGTATCGTCAGGAGGTTCAGACGACAAAATACAAAACTGGTGAACACTTGCCAAACAAAACCTCTGAATATACAGAGGTGGATTCAGGTATTATGGAGGATTAAGCATCCTCTGTTGACCGATTACAACTGCAGCGAGTCCACAGTCAAATTTAATGAAAGATTCTTCACAACTGATACAGGGGACTCAACAACCGCAATCGAGTAGGTAACAGAAGATTTCATTTGGTGAATTAGAGAAATCGCAAACAAGGCTATTATACCGACCGAAAAATTTGCGGAACGTTGATATTTTCGATATCTGTGCCAATAACTTGTCAGTTATTATTTTACCTCTGTAAATGTAATGTTCATATGTTGAACAGGTCAGCCAAAAAAGGAGCACAAAGTCAGCCGAAAGATCACGTCTCCAAACACTACAAACATATTGTCTATTAGAAACCCAAGCATCTTTTTATATCAACTTCAGTGTATCCACGTGCAGAATCAGAGCGGTGCTGGACAAAATAAGCACCACAATAACCAACCACCAGACATCCAAACTCTCGGGCACCACCCCTAGTAAAAACAGCCGTCCATGATGCCAAAAAGTCTCTCTTTCATTTTTTTATGCAGAACTACCGTGCAAAGAGCAGAGACGTTGTATGCCTCGACACTGCGAATCAGTGAAAAACGGTGTGCACTGAAATTTTCAAAAAAGCCGTTTATAACTCCCAATTATCCACATCCGGGGAGGAATGAGGAATAAATCCTCGTCAAAATTGGTCTAGACAATTCAACACTATCGAACAGGTAATCCAGCATTCCATTTAGTGAAACTGTTATTACACAGGCCGTGAAATTTGCGAAATGTTTATTTGACTGACCTCAGAAAAAAGGAATGTTGCAGAAAAAGAGTTGGGGACGTATGATTTTCAAAAGGAACCTGTAGAAAATCCCCTTCGTGTTTTCAAAGGACAATCAGAGAACAATGGAAAACCCAAAATGCGTTGTAATTAGAACCTACCATTTTGACTGAAAATGGTACGTTTGATACCATTTTATAATTTACCTTAAATCCCTTCGGAGTGCATTCCAGAAATATTCCTGTCAATGAGGAACTGTCCAAAACGTAGCTGTTAAAGGTAAATGTTGCTACGGGTGTGTATATTGGAACTTTCTCGCAGTTTTGCATCACCTGAAATAATGATAATTCAAGTCGCCAATTATATAAAATTTGCAACTTTAAATTGTCCCCTAGGCAAATTTGGTTGGTTGGAAAATATTTTTCATTTGTGTCAGCTACCATTATAAACTGGTTAAAATGGAAAATATATCTAAAAGGTAAATGTAAGAATTTCTGGGAAAATTTAAATTTTAAATTAGTATAAAAGTTATTTTCAGCTTACATTAAGCCCTTGTCGCCATGTTGGTGTAGGAACATTCCCACATGCAGAAAGAACAAGCGCTTCAGATCCGGAATGTGTTCCATCCGAGCAAATCCCCGCATTTACATTTTGTATTTGGATACCAGATGCCAAGGCAGTGAGGAAAGACACACCGTCACATGTGTAGGCTAAAATGTATTTATTTTACAAATTCAAAATATGGATAAGCCGGATTTTACATATTCACAATTGTATTATGAATATGGAACAACATAATATGGAAAATATGGAAAAATAATACAATATATGGAAGTATAATTAAAAAGAACATTGTATGTTCATGTATCGTCATATAAATATTGTGTGAAATACACTTTAAAATTAACATGTCAATCGGTGCTTTGGGGGCTATAAACAAACTGGTTAAACAGACGCGCATTTTTCGTCTTTCGTAGATCCGTCAGTTGTCGTGGCTATTTAGCGTGATAATTGATACAAACTGGCTATAAATCGGCATTTTCTGCGTAGGTTATGTAGTTAGTATACCATTTAATCAATTTTTATCAGTTGATAAAATGTTTAATCACATGAAATATGAAAATAAAAATTTTATAAAATAGAAAACTTTCATCGTACATGCTATTAGTTGCAGAATAATGTAACTCACAAACGCTAAGCATAGCAGGCGTGACAACTGGTGTTGTTGGTTTCATGGTTGTTGTTGTTGTTGTTGTTGTTGGAGCTTTAGTAGTTGTTGTAGTCTGGATAGCATGTGTTGTTGCTTTAGTGGTTGTTGTTGGTTTGACGGTTGTTGGTTTGGTTGTTGGTTTTGATGTGTGGAAATGGTGATGGTGATTAGAAAGTCTTAGAATATCGTCTGTTGAAATAAGATATAGACATAGTTAATTGATATATTAATGACAAATAATTTCGAAAAAACGACAGACTATCGATTAGCGAACCACTCACTCACTTATCTAAAAAAAAAAGTTTCAATGTTTTTTCTGTGTTGAAACGCGAAAATCTTCTTCGTGGCACATGATTCCATCTCTGTATTTGCAGAGGTCCATATTATTATTTATAAATATGTATATTGTCATTTGGACGTGCTTACTGTTAAAACCTTGTATGATACCATTCTCCTTTTTAGAAAATAAACATCTATTTTAAATTGGAGCTCAACTGATGAAGTCTAATTGACAGAAACGATCGTTTTGAGTATTATGTTGGTATTATATTTATAATATTTGAAACCGTGATGTATGTATTTTTTATTTAAATTGTATTGCATTGTATTTTAATAGGTATATAATATATTGGTTTATCGAAATAACACTTGCAATTTCGTTTCTACTTTTTCTAATAAAAGCAGACGAAACTGGTGATTTTTCACTTTACGTTCTTAATGGAGTTAATGCAATACCAGCCAATCGTTTCCACCTCTCTCAACATTGAAATAAAGCATCGAAAATGAATAAGTGTTTAAGAATAAGACTCACATCCGTAAACAATATCGATAGTCTGCGATTACTGTGATCCAAACTTTATATGGTCACTGCTCCCTTGACAATATGGAATTTCAGTCTAAAGAATCTTGATGCAATAACAATGTTATTTTGTCGACAGCAATATACTGAGTGTAGTCCTTTAATGCAGTAAAACCTGTGTATAAAGACCCTCTAGTCGCAAAGACTTTTCGTGTCTCTAAAGGGGGTTTTATATAAAAGTTTTACTGTAGTTCAATATTATCTTACTTGATATATAAGTTTTGAGGGAACGTCTACAATTGTCGTCTAGGCCGCGAATTGCAGTCTCTACCCGATTGGCTGAAACAGAAAAAAATACAATGAGAAAAAGTCGCCAATAAAAACATTTTGCTGGGATTTGTGATCAACACTGATCACCAAACCCTAGCGGAAGATTTCGGTCAAAAAATCTTTTGGTACTTCAGCTTTTATCCGTTTGGTTTGTTAATCCAAAAAAATTAAGAAGAGAAGAACAGAAATACTCACTATCTGGATCTGTGTTTCCATGGTTATATGCCATATCGTGGATATAATCTGAATAAAGAGAATACCAGTGTAACATTGTAATCTGCCGCTGTTTCTTCAAATATTGACTTCATTTGCCAAAACCGCGTTGTGTTTACAATATACAAATATGACTTGCTGTGGCAAAATAAAAAAAAAACAGTCATATGAATCAAAATATAAGAATCACAGATACCATTTCAAAATCTTCAACAGGTCAAGATACAAAGCTGGTGAGCACTGGACAAAGAGATTGGTGCCACGGATGATAAGCATTGTCCGGTCACACCCACCGTGAGTTCACAGTCCAAATCAAATTAAATATGTGAGGAACAAATCCTCGTCATAATTGGTACAAGACGACTCAACAATCTAACGATAAGATATCTACTTATACAGTAATATTACCGACCAACTACATTACAAACAGTTTTGTCCCGTTTTAAATTCTCCCAATCTCGTTACAATTCCAATTTACAATATGATTTTGTTTCTTTACGAAGATTTACTAACAAATAATTCTCGTTTACTTTTTGCATGATTGCATTAATTTTTTAACAAATGTGTGTGTTGATTAAAGGTAAAATTGAAGAAGTACCAATCAATAATCAAAACTCAAGTCCATTAAAACACGACGAATTAGATGTGCAAATGGTCTCAACATGAAGAACAATTACGAATCCCAAACGGGATAAGACCAGGTGTCAGCGTCTTCTGCTGGCATGCCACACCCGTCTCAAATGTTCCATGGAAACCTTCCTAGTTCGATAAACGGGTCAAATTCGGTAAAAAGGTCAAGTTTGGTGATGAGGTCAAGTTCGGTGAAAAGCATGATTGGTGAAACGGAGTCACCTGTCTATGGTCGTTATCTAATATCTCTGAGAGGGGGACTTCATAATGTTTAACAAGATCCCCGTATCGACCATAAAACTTCTGAAACGACGAGTCCAAGTGTTCAACAAAGTAACCTTGTGTAAGTAGTTCATTGGCTAGTCGTTTAGCAATAAAACATTCATAAGAAGAGCATGCCCTGGCATAACATATAAGTTGTGAAATGAAAACGCCACAGGCAGGAGAAGATGGAATATTACTACTTAGAAACGGGAAGTTTGTGATATGGAAATTGAAATCGTCTTGTTTGTCATAGAGGGATGTGTGAAATTGACCGTCTTTTCCAATCGACAGCTGTAAATCTAGGTAATAAGCAGATGTATTGCTCTCTGTCGTCTCATTGATCTCTAGCTCAACAGGTATAACAGGTACAAGGAATGTTCTGGGAAAGGTTTGGTAAATTGAGTTGCTGCAGATTTGCCTTTTAATTAAAGATCTAAGAGGCAACTGAACGCGTATAGCTATAGGAAATACATGGTGAATCTTTGTATTGGAAGTATGGCGGGATCTAAATTTGGACGGATTTTTGGTTCAAAATATTGCTTACATTCAAAGCGTCAATGCCCTTATTAGCAAATTTGACCTTGAGGAACGGGCAATTACTCGTTTTTTATGTTCATTAGTCCTGACAGCTTTGAATAATCTGTTGTATGAAATGTCCAAAATGATACCATGAAGTCGATACTCTGGAGAACTAGCATTGGTAAAACATACTGTCATCGTAGATTTGTACAAGTCATGTATTTTTTTCAACGGGAGTGAGTACAGTTTTGTACGAATATGATGCAGACCTAATTGACGATTGACAAATGGTAGAAGACCATCGAATTAGACATTATGAATCTCGGGCTTGTTATATTTCCTTGAGCCATGGCTGCGGTGTCTCCTACTGGTTTTAAATGAAATAAATAACAAATCTATGCTATTTGCAATTATTAAAGATGAATTAACCGTTTTAAATTCGCTCAATGATTAAATAGCCCACTGATAATAAAGGCGAAAGAGGCGAAAATGAAGCGTTAGCGAAAATACCCGTGTGTACAGTATCATTACCATAAAAGATATGTTCCAATTGAGGGTTAATAGGACATTTTAATAAATTTATATGCAATCTTTATTGCAAAGAATATTGTGAACGTGCAAATTTCCGCGTAGGGTTAATTTACACTAAATATGAGATGAAGAGTTTTCGTGTAAATAACCCATATGCGTACCAGTCCCACAGTCGTGCTAAGTGTTATCCTTCCTACAGTAAGTTGTGATATCGCATGAAAAACCCACGAGTATAGTTAACAGAATAAAACAATCGCGTAAATAACAACACGCGGAAATATCTTATTTTACAATATTGGAAATATGTGATTATTGTCATATAAAATGTCTTACCATATCTTTTCTTTCTGTCGTTGTCTGGTATAGAACTTGGATCTTTCATTAACGCATTGAGAAAATTGTATACTTGACTAACAGCTGCAAAGGAAACATTTATACGTTAATGGTGATCTTTGTTTTTCATTCGTTTTGTTATATTTGGAATTTGTCTTGAAACTCGTTTCCTATGAAGCCCGTCGTCACCGAAAAGTGATATGAATCACCTGTATGATAATTAAAAGATAATCCCGTCCTGCCAAGTTATGTCAATCGGACAATAGGTGTGTGAAGGAGCACCTGTAAGTATTTTGTTACATATATATTTTTGTTATACTTTGTTATATATATATAGTAAAATAAAAATTGATGGTTTACATATATTTCGTTTTATGTTTCGCTATATTGTGATATTACTATAATATGTATTATATATCATATACTACATTATATATAATCACAGATACCAAAGTAGAAATCTTCAGTAGACGGAGACAATATACAAATCTGGTGAACAATGGACAAACACGGACCGCTGGAAATCTAGAGATTGGATCAAGTGTCATGGACATGTAAGCATCTATTGTTGACCAGTCCCACCCACCCATCGCGAGTCCACAGTCAAATTCAAATGAAACAAGTAAGTATAAATCGCCACAATACTAACGACTCAAAAACCGCCACCGAACAGGTAACTCGACATTTAATTTAATCAAACAAGATCATTATAACGACCATAAAATTTGCGGAAGTTTAACTTTAAACGCGATTCCTGATATCTATAATTCATTTAAAATGCAATATCGTGATATATTGCTTTATCAGATTGTTTCGGTCTATTAACCAGGTACATTGATATAAAATCAAGCATTTCTTCACAAGTCTGAAAATATTTTCAACTTGATCTGCTCATAAAATCAGATTTCAGAAGGAGCCAAATTTGAGAAAAATCTAAGTAATCCATAAGTTTTATGGTTCCAACCTAGGCTTAAAATTAAGGGAATACTTCAGAAAGGCTCTGTATCTTAAAATAAAGCTACACTGAAAAAAGAAGTAACCGAAAACCTTATTTTGGAGAGGGTTTTCATGTCCGAAAATTATGTAACTTTTTTTCAAAATAATACATAGTTCGTTATATAGTTGGATAGGACAATACATTTAGGTTTATTATTTAGCCTTGTACGATACCTCGTTCTCGTTCGGAACTATACGTCTATAAAAAAATCGAACTCAATTGCTTATTGACAAAAACGATCGACCTGAGCATGTTTTTTATGTTTTTGGCAAAACTATAATCTGGTATTATTTTTTAAAATTGTATCCCATTATTATCTGTTGTTGCTTAAGATCTGTATATGAAATTTTCCAAATGGAAAACGCCAGATCACTGGGTAAGTGATCATCTCACCAGTCGCTGGAACAAGTATACATCTAGGATTATTATTTGACCTTGTATGATTACCTCCCTCTCTCTCTCTCTCTCTCTCTCTCTCTCTCTCTCTCTCTCTCTCTCTCTCTCTCTCTCTCTCTCTCTCTCTCTCTCTCTCTCTCTCTCTCTCTCTCTCTCAGAATGAAACATTTACTTTAGAATCTAAATCAACAGATGAACTATTATTGACGGAAACGATCGCCTTAACAATTTGCCTCCGCCTGTTATGCAAAACTATGGCTACAAACTCTAAATTCTTAATAGATGTAAGATCAACATTTTGAAGTTGTTATAAGAACATTAAGGCGTTTTATTCATAAAATGATATTCAGAATTAATTTTGTACTTGACAATACAAAGGGCAATATCCAGACCTTGTTGTCGCTTCTTAAAACTCTTTCCTTTGTATTTTGATTTGCTTTGGATTTTGACTAGTGTTTTATGCCACACTCAACAGTTTTTCACTTATATGGTGGCGGCCAGTTTTTGATAGTAGAGGAGAGAACCCGGTTACCCGAAAAAACATTTTTTGGAAGTTAGACTGTATTTTAAAAGGCTTACCGTCATTATCACCATTCTTGTGCCAGTCCGCAATTACTTTTTTTGTATCTGTAAATATTTTGATTATATAGTGAATATAGAAATACAAATAATAAATTAAAAGTGATTTTTAACTGTAATAATATTTTCATTTTTATTCTTTTATTATCTTGAAAATTTAAAAGTTATGATCGTGAAGATGCCCATGATACATATACAAATGAAGATGCCCATGATACATATACAAATCTGGTGAACATTTGACAAACAGTAATGCGAATACAGAGGTGGGATCAGGTGTCATGGAGGAAATGACATCCATTGCATTGTTTCCAAAATCTACATCCACAATAAAGATACTGTGGTCGTTTGTCTCAAATAGGTGGCCTCTCACGTGAGAAATTTTAGGGACAGACCATACGTTCCATAATTATATATATTTCCCAGGGTAATTTATATAAAATGTTGTTGTCACTTTACTTGTTTAATGGAGAAAATATAGATAAATTTAAAATACCAAGCCATTTTTTCAGATAGAATATTCTGAGTTTTCCTTGATAATGTATAAAAAAATAAAATGCATATAAAGTAATATTATATATCTTTCCTTGAAATCATATGTAGACAAAAGAGTGGATAAAAGATAATCTATTTTTCGGTTCATTTTTCCAGGCATGTCACATATTTTTCTACAGAAAAATATTTTTTCCTCATTACATGTCGTACATCTGATTGAGTTACCTCTTTTTGATACATATGAGTGAAATAATTTTAATACCTTGCAAATTAACTTATTTGTCTAAACATAAAATATTACATAATATTGATTTCATTATTTAGACTTCAGAAAATAGTGACAGAATGATTTGACAACATATTCCGTCATTATTCCGGTAGTATTAATAAATTTCTTTTGTGTAAGAAGTAGAAAAACAAATCGGAAAAAATATGGAAGATACGTGTGATATCTGCCCTTAGGAAACTTATATATATATATATATATATATATATATATATATATATATATATATATAAGATGGTCATCTAATACAGCAATCTCTTAAGAGTTGTCGGTCCTTGCACTCCTCAACAATCTCTCTCAACATTCGGACTATATATATATATATAATAAAAGATTTAAAATATTTAAAAGTTGAAAAAAATTGTCATTTTGAGGAGAGCAAATTTAATTTATTGTACATTCAAATAAATTATATTTTCATGTTTTGACAAAGAAAAAAACAAAATTAAACGATTTATTTGCCACATACTGATAAATAACCTAAGAATTGTTAGTTTGCACAATGATGAAAATAAATATTCATATTTTAAAACTGTTCATGTTCCATTTCCATTTCCCCCTCAAGATGTTTTTTTTCTGTTTTATGATCTCCAAACCAATCTATCAGCGGGCACTTAACAAAAAGAAAAAAACTTGGAATGGCCCGAGCTTTATTTGAGTACAATAATGTTTTTCTCATCGATAATATAACTCGAAGATAAATTAAATTTGTACCATTAATATGCTATTTTCTTGTATCTGATTGTTGGGAACTATGGTTTAGAGTTAACACCGTATACTAGAGTATGACTGGTACAATTGAAATGCAGATGAATACCGCGTTCTACCATAAATATCTATATTGAATGATATTTTCTATTGTTTGGATCCGTCTGTGATGGCCTGTACGGTTGAAAGGGTGAAAACATAAATTAGCTTACCATCGCAACTCATGTGGTGATGAAATGACGACGAATCTGAAAATATAAAAATATTACAAGAAATGAAATTATATTCTAACAAGAGGTCCAAGGGGGTCTTATCGGTCATCTGAGTAAAGCATGATTACAGTGAGAATAAGCTGATCATTGTTTTATGATGTTTTGAAGATCTACAAACTTTTGGACAAACATAACCTTCTGATTCTAGACTATTTTCATTTGGGATCTATGGATTATTCCTAACAACTTCATAAAACTTTATGTAGATTCACATGAGAATACTTCCTCCTGCCAAGTTTGGTTAAAATTATCCCACTGGTTATAAAAAAGAAGTAAAAATTTCTAATATTTAATTGAAAACTTCAATTTTCTGTTTAATTAGGTGTCTGATCTTTGACCCTATGACCTTGAACTTTTGTCAAAATGATCCTTACACCATTCCTTACTAATTTCTCATTTGGTTTGAGTTACATCTTGTATCATATAGTATTTTATATACTAGTAGTAAAATTTGCCCTACCCAAGACCCGGAACGCCTGCCCTCGGGGTAATAAATTCCACAATTTAGGTAAAAGGCATAAAGCTCCCTCAAAAATGTATTCAGTTTTAACCAGTAATGCGTAGAAGTAAAGAAGATTTTTTTTAAGTTTAAGTACATTATCACTATATGGTCAAATTGGCCCCACTCAAGACCTGAAACCCCTGCCCCCACGGTGAAAAATTTTACAATTTAGGGAGAAGGCATCAAACTGTTTCTAACCTGTATTCAGTTTTTCCTTAGTACTTTATCATATTCATTTCCTTAAGAAAGCTTCCTACAAACTTATAGTTTGATTGACAAAGTAGTTTTCAAGAAGAACTTTCAAATGTTTAATTATTTACGGATGACGTACGACGGACGAAGACTGAAGGCATAAGGTCACGTTAGTGCTTCAGGTGACCTAATAAGGATATATAAAATGTGCCTTATTTTCGTATCATTGAATAGCATGGTAGTATCAAAACCCTGTTTCCTTGACAAACGACAAACTGGCTTTTCACCATAAAATGTATGTTGAGGAAATAGGATCAATATTTGATATAAAAGGTTGATGTAGGTTTCTGTTTGTAGTCTTGGTTTTATATTTTTACATCTTCCCTATCCATATTTTTTAAGTATTTAACCTTTATATATACTGGCAGGAGACCAACTTTCGCTGTGTGTGTGTGTGTGTGTGTGTGGGGTGGGGTGTATGTATGTGTTGTGTGTGTGTGTGTGTGTGTGTGTGTGTGTGTGTGTGTGTGTGGGTATGTGTGTGTGTGTGTGTGTGTGTGTGTGTGTGTGTGTGTGTGTGTGTGTGTGTGTGATGAATTAAGAGGGATCAGTTCTACTAACTTTGAACCATATTACAATGTAAACAAAGAATTTTTAAATGATACGAAGTGGTCTTACCTACCAAGGAAAAACCCTTGTGTCGCACATACACCTACAACAAAATATACGATTTAATAGAAATGTTACATGTGTCAAATATCACGACATAGGATTTACAACAGATCATTCTGATGTAATCATGTAATTAAATAATAATAATAATAATAATAATAATAATAATAATAATATGTAATAATAATACGTAGTGACAGTTGCATTTTACGTAAATTTCATAATACCGGTATTTTTTATTTCTATAATATGAAATCTTTTTTAACAGTTTCACGCACAGTCTAAGGGATTGAATCAGCGTAAAATATTTCTAAAGTTTTTATTCTATATTTTTAATGAATAGATGAGGTAAAAATGAAAAGATACCAATGGATAATCGGAACTCCAAGTCTGTTAGAAAAGGGCAAATTAGATATACAAATTGTCTCAACAAGAAGAACAATTGAGAATCCCAAA
Organism: Atrina japonica; assembly: GCA_030159075.1. NCBI lineage: Eukaryota > Metazoa > Mollusca > Bivalvia > Pterioida > Pinnidae > Atrina > Atrina japonica. The sequence goes on from BROG01000203.1 coordinate 211,262, forward strand.
TGGGATGGGACCAGGTGTCCAGAAGTAATTAAATAAAATGTTTAAATTAAACACTATTTAACCATTTATATTACAAACATCATATCAATGTTATTTGTTTGTAAATTCTCATAATGATCGTGTCTTTTAATATAAAAAAAATATCAGATACCAAAGTATAAATCTTTAGGACAAACACGGACCTCTGGAAATCAAGAGTTAGGATCATGTGTCATGGAGGAGTAAGCATGCCCTGTCGACCGGTCACACCCGCAGTGAGTCCACAGTCAAATCCAAATGAAATATGTGAGGAGTGAATCCTCGTCACAAATGGTACAGACATCTTAAGAACCGCTATCAAACAGGCAACACAACATTTCACTCAGTGAAACAGTAATCGCAAACAAGACTATTATACCGACCGTAAATTTTTCGGAACGTTGACATCATGACTTAATCAGTTACAATCGAATTTTAAATTGATGTAAACTTCTGAAAGAAAACAGTGGTGTGAGACAATGCAAATTAATATAAAAATTTCAGATACCAAAGTATAAATCAATAGAATGTCCAGGACATAGATACAAATCCGGTAAAAATGGACAAACACGGACCTCTGGAAATTTTAAAAACAGTTCAAGGGAAAACACTGTAAAAATATGACAATCTTTGTTTTTTGATGAGTTAAAAATTTAAACAACGACACTGACTATGCGAACGATCATTTCATAATCCACTAACAGGTGGTGCCGAATCCGAAGATTATAGTAAATGGATAATTATAATGACTATACATGTATTAGGTATTTTCTTTATCCAGAGTTACTACCCCTCGTATTAGGTATCGATTGTGATGTTATTTGTTTGTGCGTAAAATGAAAAAAGTTATCAATTGTGACGTCATCTGTTTGTGTGAAAATGACGTTGTTTCGTCACGTAAAGACATAACGTCAAAATCAACATGCAAGATAACTCTGACTAACGAAAAGACCGAATAGCGGTTGCTTTAAATAAAAAAAATATCCAAGCGTGTAAGATTTTATCCTTGACACTATTTGCTACTTATACCGTATCCTTGTTCTATATCGTATAACATTAACTAACTTTAACCGATTTTGATAACCTATTTTCTTTTGCCAATCCATATGAACATGATTTCTTTCCATTCTTGATAAGTCGTGTTATTGGACAAATTTTCATTGTAATCTCAATGAAATATCTAGGTGACAGTGGAGAAATAACGCATGAAAGAATATTGATAATGATGATAATAGATACAAAGTAGTAAATGTAGTGTATATAATGTTTCGGATTTTTTGTCGTATCTTTGTCACTTTTACATACTTTACGCTTGCATTATCATGCAAAAGTCCCTTTTTCGGGTGGCGACTTTTCTGTGACCGATCTGACTTTGACACTGCATGAGGAGACCTTTGTTAAGAAAATAACATACCAAAGCTTGTTCACCGTACGTAATCACTTGTCTCATACTTGTGGTGGCCCTAATTCGGTTAATACATTTCGGCTTCGGTTAAAAGTAGTAAACTCAGGTGTCATCACCAGTCACTAAATTGTTGAAAGCCTATTTATATAACTAGGGTACATTTTCAGAAGTAATTTTGCATTTACAACAGGGGCTTTCTTCTGTTTATCTGTTAACAAATGGGGTAGCCATCTTCGATGGAATAGCATGATCTCGTGCTAACGATAAGTTTGTCAACTAGGCTAATCGTCTCACGGTGAATCGGGCATCTTTTTAAAGAATATTACGTATATTTTCGATGTTGCATTTAGATATACTAGTAGCTGTTGTAGGACGACCTGGGCGAGCAGCATCTTTAAGTTGCTACTGTCAAGCCCTAAATTTAGCCTACAAATAGACCTGTGACACATTTGACCCTCCGCATAAATATCGCACACTTCACTGTAAATATCTATAAGTTTTATGCCGAGTAACTACCTACCTTTTATGTAGGCCCTAATTTCAAGGTCATTTTCTGCTCTTTTATACGTCATTTTGTGTACAGTGTAATGAAACCTACAAATTGATGTACACCGAACAAATATCAGTGTACTTGTGAGCGAGATTTTGACCTGTGTTATGCTTCAGTTATCTATCTATCGAAACGAGGTGAGTTTGAATTCATACTGCCCGATTTCCGCGATGATGATGATGATGATGATGATGATGAAGAAGAAGAAGAAGAAGAAGAAGAAGAAGAAGAAGAAGATGAAGATGATGATGATGATGATGATGATTTATTTTCTGACACTTTGAACTCCTCCCCTGCCGTACAGGTGGAACATTAAATGATGTGTGAACATCTGTTGTGAAAGATTAGTGAACATCCCCTTCTGTTGTGAAAGATGAGTGAATATCACAATTCACGAGGAATGGACATCCACTGTTGTTGATGGGGTGAACATTCGCAACAATACGCTAAGAAAATGTCTGCCAAATTAAAAGTTAAGTTTGGTAGATGTTTTAGAATTTTAGGCAAGGAGAAAATCAAATGAAGACAATTTGGACTTTGAAAAGATGTCTGTCTCTCTCTCTCTCTCTCTCTCTCTCTCTCTCTCTCTCTCTCTCTCTCTCTCTCTCTCTCTCTCTCTCTCTCTCTCTCTCTCAAATGACTATCCCTGAACATGTCGGCTACATTTGCAAATGTGAACATAATAACAAAACTATAGTTTTGTAAAAGACAAGGTCAAAATAAGTGCTCAAAACGATTGTCTTGAGGTCAGTAAGACCTCATCTGTTGAGCTCGAATTGTATAAATGGATTTTTAGTCCCGAAGAAATATGAGATATGGCTACAAAATCTAAATTTAATAAGCACAGTATACGTTTTATACATTAAAGGGATATGATTTACAATTTAAAAAACAAAGATTATTTCTTTTCCAGTACTGATATAGCATTTGAGTATCCAAGTACCTGGTATTTTGGTATCAGCTGATAGTCTTATACTAGAGTAAGATTTCGCACTTTTAAATTCTAAATTCTTCAAACGCTGAGATAGTAATATTTTACAGTGGTTACTCTTAGACGGATTGCTTAACATTTAAGTTTATTGGTTGACCTAGTATGAACTAATTTTCACTTTAGAAAATATGTACCTATAATTCCATATTGGAACTCAACTGATAAAGTCTAATGGACCGAAAAGGGTCCTATTGAGAGTTGCTTTGAGTTGTTTTGGCCTTTTTCAAAACTATACAAGTTGTATCTGTAATCACTTTACGGGAATAAAATGTTATTATAGATTCCATGAATGTACATTTGCCATGTATTTTACACGTTTTCATGCGTTTTATCAACTCTTAATCTTTGTCGGTATGACAAAAAATTCTGCGATAATCCACTCATATTTAAATGAACCCCGAATTGATCTACAGATCGTTCATGCGTAAATCGCAACAATAGGAAAGGAAAATGTCTGTCAAATCAAACGTTAATATAGAAAATCTCAGATACCGAAGTATAAATCAATAGAATGTCCAGGGAATAGATACAAATCCGGTAAAAATGGACAAACCATACCTCTGGAAACCAAGAGGTGGGATCAGGTATCATGGAGGAGTAAGCATCCCCTGTCGACCGATCACACTCGCCGTGAGTTCACAGTCAAGTCCAATGAAATACGTGAGGAGTGAATCCTCGTCACAATTGGCACAGACGTCTCAACAACCGCCAACGAAAAGGCAACTCAACATTTCACTTAGTGAAACAGAGTAATCGCAAACAAGACTATTATACTGACCGTAAAATTTGCGGAACGTTGACATTAAACGCGATTTTCGATATCCCTGTGTCAATAATTTGTCAGTGAGTAGTTTACCTCTGTATATGAAATCTTCATATGTTGTACACGCCCTGGCATATCGGATCATTTGTGAAATATAAACTCCATATGCGGGTGACTGAGGGATATTACTACTTAAATGTGGAAAATTTACGATGGGAAAGCCGAATCGTCGCGTTTATCGTATAGCTTAGTTGCTAATTTCCCGTCTGTGTTTATATTAAGTAAAATGTCTAAGTATGAAGCGTGTGTGCTTGATTCTGTTGTATCTTTAATTTCTAGTTCGCTGGGATATATCGCATTAACATATGTATGAAAATTGTCATTATTAATTGACGTCGTCGATATATCTAAATGTCAAATTAAAGGACACCGCTAACTTTTTCTTCTTTTGATTCAGCAGTTTCTGCATGAAGTCTGCTTCGTATGAATAAAGGAACAGGTCGGCCAATAAAGGAGCACAATTGGTTCCCATAGGAATGCCGACAGTTTGTTGAAAGACCACGTCTCCGAACATTACAAATATATTGTCTATTAGAAATTTCAGCATGTTTTTTTATATCAACTTCAGTATATTTATGTGTAGAATCAGAGTGGTGTTTGACGAAATAAGTATCCTGATAGCCAATCACTAGATATTTAAATTTTCGGGTACCACCTTTAGTGAAAAAGCAGTTGTCTATGATGCTGAAAAGTCTTTCTTTTAATTTTTTATGTGGAATAGTAGTGTAAAGAGTAGAGAAGTCATAAGTTTTGATACAGTGAATTCGAGAAAAATTGATTATACAGATTTTCACCCGGACTAGCTGATGCGCTACCTTGACTAGTCCAATGAAAAGTGACAAGTCTCGGACTGATGGACTACTGCTAATTTCGAATCCTGGGTATGTAGAAATGTACACCTATGACTCCAAAACATTTAAACTGAAAGCATGGATTATGTAAACAAACGTGTTCGGCCATGGGGCCCATTGTTTCTCATATGAATATACGTGCTTACCTTTGCGTCAGAATCTAGGTCAATACTAATGTTTTTGTATTGCCTATACGCAAAACTGATTAGCTGGATTCTGGCAGACGACGAGAAAAAATAAGCGTTTATATGTTAGTTACGCTAATTAAAGTAACAAAACGCACGCGCTAAGTATTTCTTTTTTTTTTCATTTCATCAGAAATGTCGTGTGTAAACCGCATCACAGATTTCAGCTTTATTACGAAAATGGTGGTCTTTATATCTTTATTTAAGTGTCCAGTCCCAGAGACAAAGTCTTGTTTGTTTGTTTGTTTATTGTTGTTTAACGCCCCACTCAAGAATCTTTCACTCATATGGAGACGTCACTATATACCGGTGAAGAGCTTCAAATTTCGGCCTATACTCGGCACTTACGGCCGATGAGCAGTGAGGGTTCTTTAACGTGCCGACACCTACTGTGACACGGGACCTCGTTTTTTACTGTCTCACCCGAAGGACAGAAGAGACAAGTCAAGTAAATGATATGAAGTAAATACAATTAAAGTTATATGTATCCTCCTATATATCGTATAAAATATTATTATATTAAATAGCGGCAACCTCTATATTATAGTATATTAGTATAGTATATTTATAGTATATAAATAAATAGACAGAAAGATAGACAAATAGATAGATAGATAAAAGATATACGGATAGACTGACAGAAATATAGGTTAGATCGATAGATGGACAACAACTACTTTTTTATTTACTCACCAATCGCAAGAATCAAAGTACTGGTCAGCATATCTGTACAAGAGGATTATCAAGCCGTGGAAGTGGCTATGTTTAGGACCTAAAGTGACCAAACATTCACTGTCTTTATTTTATATCGTTGATCTCTAACTTACAGAGATAATGCAGATAAGTTATTGGTCACATGTTTATGCACACCTATCCCGTCACGTTCGTTTTCATTACGAAAACATTGAAAGACGATTTTCATTGATAACTCGATCAGACTGTTTGTCAATGGTTTGTAAAATATATTTACATACGTAATGATTCCCTTACTCAAGAGGGATTTCTGTGTCTGCGTGGTTAAAACATTGCGCTATGAACTATGAAAAGTCTCTCACTTCTAGTCAGCGCAGGTTCGAGACACGCTGGAACCTCAGTTGATTTTTGTGAGAAAGTTTGCCACTTTACTTATGGAAGACCGGTGGTCTCCTCCAGTGTACATTGTAACCGGTGGTATCCACCACTCTTATAATTTGGCCGCCACCTGACTGTGTCGTAAAAAATCATTCAAATTCAAATCTTACTCTAGAAATTTAAAGAGATTTGGAATAGTGTCATTTAGGTGAAATTAATTTTTTTTTTAAATTACAAAATGCTGAATAAAAACGGTGATACTGTTATTGTATTTAGTAAGTGAAGAAAGTGATAGGAAATTACGATTTTTAAACATGCAAACCATAACGACTGGTCTGAACAATAGAATAGAGCATTCCATTTAGATATGTAGGGAAAAATTGTCATGACATATCTTCACATGAACATAGTATCGAAGTAAATGACATTCATTGAAAAAACTTGAAAAAGTGGAATCTGCATAATAAAGATGATAATAGATGTTCCAGATTTTAATTCTCTCTCTCTCTCTCTCTCTCTCTCTCTCTCTCTCTCTCTCTCTCTCTCTCTCTCTCTCTCTCTCTCTCTCCGAGAGGGAAAACTTGAATAATACGCGCAAACCTAGATTTTAACTCCTACACTGTAACACAATGACGCAAACAAATCATACAGCTTTAAAAGCTAAGATAGTTATTTTTATTACATTGGTTACTCTTTGACAGATAGTCATTTTTTTACATTGGTTATTCTTTGACAGATAGTCATTTTTTACATTGGTTACTCTTTGACAGATAGTAATTTTTTTATATTGGTTACTCTTTGACAGATTTGGCTATACATTTAGATTTATTATTTGGCCTTGTGTGATACCACTTTCTCTTTAGAAAATATACACCTACTTCTAACTAGCTCAACATGAAGTCTAATTGACAGAAACGATCATCTTGAGTATTATAACTTTGGTATTATGTTTATAATATTTACATATCGTTGGGGATTTGTCATCTTACATGCGAGATAATACTGAAATCTACTATTTTACATCAGACTACATCATGTTATACGGCTCCCAACGTTACTTGGCTTACCGATCAGTGACATTTTAATTTTGAAAACTTCATTATCCGATAGTATGAAAATGTTGAGAAGATTTCAAATTTTAAATTTTACGCTATGGTTCCTCTCAGCCTTACTTTACCACAAGTTATGACTAAACGATAAAGTATGACTGAAGTGATGTTGTTTTTGTTTTGATTTGTTACTTAAGTGTTTTAGTCTACGAATGTCATGTTTCCTGGATGTAAATCCACTTTCTGTTTTGGAATTTTGCATCTATTTTAAATTCTAGCTCAATTGACGAGACCTTATTGATAGAAACGATCGTCTTGAGCATTTGTTTGTCTTGACTCCAGAAAAAAAAATGTAAACAACCAGAAATAATATAGATATTTCATTATATATTTGCATCTAACTGATAGAATAGCGTGCTGGGAATAAACCTTATGTTTCTAGTGAAAATTGGTTGATATTGCACTGGCGAAGGTTAAGATTGAGTGCAAGTTCATTATTCGCTAACGCTAGCTTTAAATAGAAGTCAGCAAATGTCAAATTTGAATACTATTTTTGTCAGCTTTAAAACCTCTGGTCAGCGTACTAAAATTGTTCAGCTCGCAAAAAAATGATTTTGGTGGAAATCGTCAGGTGAAGGCTTATGGTAGTTATTTCTCCTTTTCAGTGTAGTTTTGGTGCTGTTCTGGCCTTTATCTTGAAAAGGATAATAGATAGAGAGAAAGTGAAAGAAGAAGCAAAACTAAAAAACGTAAAAATCTACAAAAAGTCAGGGCCGAAAATGTCTGATCAGCTTTTATAGGAATTATTTCCTCTTTTAAGTGGATTTTTCATGTCTTTGACCATTTTCCTGAAACGTACAATTGGTAGACATAAAGTTAAAAAAGCAAACAAACAAAAAACAAAAAAAAATAAAATCTACAAAAATGCCAACATAGCGGAAATTGTCAGGTTGTTGCTTATAACATTTATTTCCCCTTTTAATTAACGAAAATCTTCTTAACCAATGATAAGCATATTGTTCATGTAATTATGTTTACCCAGGTAACCGTTAAGGCCCAATGGGCCAGTTGTTCTCTTATTTATTTAAAGATGGCATGGTTTTTTATCACCTGGTATGTTTTCAAACTTGGCATGTTGCCAAAACAAAAAACCCTAAATGGCCATTTTCTATTTATACTTTTAAAATAATGTTTCCCAAATACATGTAGCACGGGTGCAGTATAGTTGTAGTGCTGATTAAACTACTGTACGTAACCGTTACGAATTTACATTTCTAATCATTAATACGACATCTTATGTAATATTAGAATAGTTCCCACTTAATTGATTATTGTTTTAAGAAAAGAAAATATTTATTTGAAGTTGGATAGATCTGGTACAAAACAGTGTGATTGTGTCTACTTTGCATCCCACGTTTTGTTGTAAGCGTTGTGACATGCTGTTTTGCTTCATACTATGGAAACTATCGATTGCTAGCTGAAAAGATGTTAAAATATCATCTGTGATCTAAATTCTGGATATTTCAACCAGGGTGTAGGTATGAATACATGAATACATGAAAATGAAAGTAAATCAATGGAGTAGCAGGATGAGATTGTTTACCATTTTATACTACGTGTACAGATGAGTGTTGGATAGTAACATATTACCGAGAATGGCTTTGAAGACATCGTTTATAATCAAGATATTCCTTTTGTAACAAAAAATAATTTCATGTTTCTGTATTTTAGATGAACAAATAAAAAATCAATAACTTTAGACACTTTTTCGCAATTTTAAAAATCTGAGCTTTAGTATGTTGATGTTGTTTGTCGTGGAGAGATAGTGTGTAGGATGCATTATATTTATGAAAATTGAAAAATAGAAAACTCTGGTAATAGGGGGATATACGCTTTGAATTAGATATTAAAGCTGTCACATCATATATAACGGTCGTTCTGCAGCCTCGCCTTTTATACCGGAACTGCGAGCCAATTTCTATTGATAACATTTAACAAAATGTCTGTCTGCGGAATAATAAATCAAGGGTGTTTCAAAAGCACTTTATTTTTTTCGAATTCAAAACTTGTTTAAAAGTTACAATGGCAGCTTTAAGTAAACCAGCTACACAAAATCTCCTCGTGAAAGTGATGTATATAGGTTATTAATCGATGTAAAATAGCTAAAGTTTAATTTTTACTTTTAAAGTTGGATACATTGATATTCAAGTATATAAAAATTCTACTACTTTTAAAGTTGGATACATTGATATCCACGTACGGTATATAAATAAAGTTGGATACATTGATATCGACGTATATAATTGATATGGACATATATAAATAAAGTTGGATACATTGATATCGACATATATAAATAAAGTTGGATACATTGATATCCACGTATATAGATATTCTACAACTTTTATTTTGAATTGTGTTTTACGACAAATTCAACTTTTTTTCAGTTATATGGTGCCGGTCAGTTTACAATGGTGGGGTAGAGAACCCGGTTACAATGTACCCGAGAAAACCACCGACCTTCCGCAAGTAAATTGGAAAAAAAAGTCTCCCAAGGTTGCAGCGGGGCTCGTACCTGCGCTGACCAGAAATGGTAAGACTCCATTGTTCAAATCGTGATGCTCTTAAAATACGGTCACTACTACTACTACTATAACTACTACTACTACTACTACTACTACTACTACTACTACTACTACTACTACTACTACTACTACTACTACTACTACTACTACTACTACTGCTACTACTACTACTACTACTACTACTACTACTACTACTACTACTACTACTACCACTACTACTACTACTACTACTAAGACTACTACTACTACTACTACCACTACTACTACCACTACTACTACTACTATAACTACTACTACTACTGCTACTACTACTACTACTACTACTACTACTACTACTACTACTACTACTACTACTACTACTACTACTACTACTACTAAGACTACTACTACTACTACTACAAGTACTACTACTACTACTACTAAGACTACTACTATAACTACTACTACTACTACTGCTACTACTACTACTACTACTACTACTACTACTACTACTACTACTACTACCACTACTACTACCACCACTACTACTACTATTACTACTAAGACTACTACTACTACTACTACAACTACTACTACTACTACTACTACTACTACTACTACTACTACTACTACTACTACTACTACTACTACTACTACTACTACTAAGACTACTACTACTACTACTACTACTACTACTACTACTACTACTACTACTACTACTACTATAACTACTACTACTACTACTACTACTACTACTACTACTACTACTACTACTACTACTACTACTACTACTACTACAACTACTACTACTACTACTACTACTACTACTACTACTACTACTACTACTACTACTACTACTACTACTACTACTACTACTACTACTACTACTACTACTACTACTACTACTACTACTACTACTACTACTACTACTACTACTACTACTACAACAACTACTACTACTACTACTACTACTACTACTACTACTACTACTACTACTACTACTACTACTACTACTACTACTACTACTACTTATACAACTTCTACACAACCATTATTTTACTAACTATTACTGCTGCTACAACAAAGTAGTAAAATTTTACATTTTTCCGAAAGGAAGATATTTCTGTTTGAAAAGGCTTCACGACTTATCGTGACAGGAAGGGCATCATCTAAAGTTTACATAACTATAAATGACAATGTAATCTATTTCAGTATGTTCTTATCTCCATGTATCTGACCAACATACATAAATGTATATAAATAAGGTTATTGAGAACATTTTCACCTCTGCATTTACAACATTGACAACAGTTGTCTTATTTTAGACATTTCCTTGATTATGTCTGTCGATTTGGACAAATTTAAATATCATTAACAAAACCAAAGTTATAATTTTACAAAAGGTCAGAAAAATAATCAAGACGATCGTATCTGTCAATATAACTTTAGGATTTAAATCCTGTGTTTTATATCATTACATTAGTGATAGGCAACACAACTGGGACCTCAAAGGATGTTTACTAATATATAAAAATTTCAGATACCAAAGTATAAATCAATAGAATGTCCAGGACATAGATACAAATCCGGTAAAATGGACAAACAAGAACCTCTGGAAACCAAGAGGTGGGATCAGGAGCCATGAAGGAGTAAGCATCCCCTGTCGACCGGTCACACCCGCCGTGAGTCCACAGTCAAGTCCAATGAAACAAGTGAGGAGTGTATCCTCGTCACAATTGGTACAGACGTCTCAACAACCGCCAACGAAAAGGCAACTCAACATTTCACTTAGTGAAACAGAGTAGTCGCAAACAAGACTATTATACCGACCGTAAAATTTGCGGAACGTTGACAAATAATCATTCTGAGAATTTGTTTTGGCCTCTATTTCCAAAATATAAGTGTGGTGTCCTTTTTTTTTTTTTTTTTGCTTTGTGATTGTTGTTTGTTTAATGGTGTTTACACCAAAGTCAATAAAATTTCACTTATGTTTCTGGTGGACAGTAAAGATGGATGGGAAGAAAACAACGTTTACCAACGAAGAGGTTATCGCGCTTCCACAACTGACTAACTTCCATATAGTGTGACTTTAGGGATGGTTTCAGTTTTTCTGTCGTCAATTGTCCACATTTCATAATTTCTTTTATATTGTAAACATTAACTCATACATGGTCTGAGCGACTGTGTGCACTGTAAGTGGGTGAACAGTATATCGGGATTTACCTAACGTTGCTACCAAAGTTACGTCTAATTCCAGAGCAGAGTTTCACTGCACGGCGTCATATACCAATTGTAATTTTTTATAAACATTACTTCACATTTGAAGGAAAAATGCATAAATATAAAAGCCTAAACAAGAAATCAAATAAGAGAATTAGAAATGCATCTACGTGTATCATATTTCAATCTAAAAACTTGGGCAGTTGCTGAAAATATACAACACATAACTCATTGACCTTTAAAAATCGGGTATATGATTATAAATGTGACAAATATCTATTATAAGTTTATATGAAACTTAAAATCCACCCTAATCCTCGAAAATTGTTATTCTCTCAATTCCATCCTGGATTTTGCTTATCAAATTCTTTCACACCAGATCAATAAACCTATAAAATGGTGACAACTGAGCTCGACATGAAAAATGGATCTCAAGTGTGATTCGGGTGATACTTCAACCCTTTAAACCCTACAAACCATAACTGATTTGTATTAAACAATGAAACAGAGGATACCATTCAGATATTCAGGGGTGAAAGGGTTAAACAGAGGTCACTTGATATGGTAGGCGTTGAACGTCGCCCTGCATTGGCGTCAATTGATATCGCAGGTTAAAATATATTTGGTGACGTGTCGATATAAATGAAATATTCTCGGCGAATGTAAACCAACAAACACTCGAAACAATCTCCATCATGGAATCTGGTCAAACAATGCTGTCGGTTCTCTGTCGAATAGGATTCAGTTTCGTGTTAAAGGGACATTAGCTGGGGTTTACTTTTCCAAAATTTTTCTTTTCCTTATTTCCTACTTAGATTGATATAAAAAATAACAAAAATAGAGATATACACTGGCATACAAATTCTTAAATCCCTATATATTTTGAGAAATTTTCTTTTATTTGTTATTGTACATTAAGTAATAGTAGTAAAAGTAGAAAAAAAATCAAAATATATTTTTGGTAATCACAGCTAGTGACCCTTTAGGGAGTATAGTCTTTTTTCAAGGATATTTTATGAAAATAACGAAAATTAGTCATGGCGGAATCGTTTGAAAATATTTGTAAACTACTGGAGCAGTAATAACAAATAATTGTATGGAATCTTTCCTATATAAAATATTTACAATAAAAATCAACCATCATCAACAACAACATATAATTACACAAATCGGTAAGATTATAATGAAAGGTATCTACATAAGACGGGAAAGCAACTTTAAAATCTTCATTCGGAAAATGCCTGATATACTATTCTTATGACGGATTTGATTTCCGATATTTACCTTGTCTCGTCACACTTTTGAACATTTTACATTTATTTAGAACTCGAGCTCCATTGTCGTAGTCACAATAACAGACGATCGCCCCGGGAAAATTTCCAAATCATTGATTTGGATGTGATGTTTATATTTATACATTAAATGTATTCTGTTTGACGCTATTGTCGACTTACTAAATTTAAGAAACTTCGGGTAACATCGAACTACTGGATCGAGTTTATGGTAATAAGTATACTTTTAGAAAATACATATTGTGTTATTTAGATATTGCAGGTAAATTTCTTTAAAGGCCACGAGCCAATATCGCTCGTGTGTACCTATTACACATATAAATGGTACCAAAATGTCATTAAATTTATTACGCTGTCATAATAACTGTTATACCGTTAAACTATCTATTTAAATCTAAATTAATATCTATTTCCCATGTGACAACATCTTATCCTTACTTCATCGCAAGAAGCTGCACCTGTCTCGTGAGATACTGAACCTTCTCTACATTGGCATATGTCCCTAGCTAAGGTCAATATTCGTGTCTGGTCAAGAGTGAAAAAAATATTGGCGGAACAAAAAACAATATACAAACGCTACATTTGACCTTTATGATACCGCTTTTTCTTTCAAAAATATATCTACATCAAATTCGAGCTCAACTAATGATTATTGACAGAAACAAATCCAGTACCTGATATTTCGGTACTAAATTACCACTTCTCTCAGATCCACCATTTAAATCCAAAACTTCTCCGAAGCTAAGATATTAATTATCACAGTGGGTACTCTAAGACGGATGTGGCAATTGATTTAGATGTAAAATTTGATCTTGTATGCTACCACTCTTCCTTTAATAATATATCTAAAAGTATATTGAATTTGAGATGATGAAGTATTATTGGCAGAAACGATCGTCTTGAGCATTTGTTTTTGGCGTCATTTGTAAAACTATAACAGTTACTGGTATTGATAATAATATATATATACATTACAGTAACGAAGATTAGTTCAGTTTGATGCATTTTACAAATGGAAGTTCTGTATAAATATGAAAAAAAATCTCAGACAACAAAGTATAAATATTCAGGATGTCCAGGATAAAGATACAAATCTGGTAAAAACAATGGACAAACACGGACCTCAGGAAATCAAGAGGTGGGATCAGGTGTCATGGACAAGTAAGCATCCCCTGTCGACCGGTCAAACCCGCCGTGAGTCCACAGTCAAATCCAAATGAAATAAGTAAGGAACGAATCCTCTTCACAATTGGTACAGACGTCTCAACAACCGCCATCGAACAGGCAACTCAACATTTAATTTAAAAAGGACCATTATACAGTAAAGTCCAATGAAATATGTGAGGAGTGAATCCTCATCACAATTGGTACAGACGACTCAACAACAACCAACGAAAAGGCAACTCAACATTTCACTTAGTGAAACAGTGTAATCGCAAACAAGACTATTACACAGACTGTAAAATTTGTGGAACGTTGACGTCAAAAGCTGCTTTTGATATCCTTGTGTCAATAATTTGTCAGTGAGTAGCCTACCCCTGTATATGAAATGTATTTGTAGAAAATCATTTACGACCCAAAGTTTCCAAAAAGACTGGAAGGAAATCCAAGACTTGAGCCACGCCAAAATATAGGCACAAACACAAAAAGTGACAGAGTTCAATAAATTTATTCACAAAGAAACAAACTTAACAAGACAATGTTTGACAAATCATTTCATGTATAATCATAAGAATGATCTGTTAATTGATTTACCCATAAAGACACATTTGGCTTAAATTATTGAATTACAGAAGAATTCATTGTTTCCAGAGGTAGATGATTTAAGAAATTGTTTTAGTGTGTGATGAAATACATGTGATTTTGATCATTTTAGTTTTTTAAACATTTTTTTTTCAACGTAGTAGACATGAAGTACATATATATAGTTTATCTGTAATTAGTTTTTAAATTAAGGATTCGATTACAAACTAACTTAAAATGTATATTTAATTTCTTTATCATACAGTAATATACAATACCGGTATACATCTATTGTATCTTTATATTAAATGAGTTAATTAAAATTGTAGCATTCGAGAAAAAAGAGGTAATATATATATATATATATATATATCATTTTACAGGAAATGTCAACACATTTTTTAAATCATGAATTGCTAGTTTTATGTACAAGAAAAATTGAGGAGGCAATAAAATTAATTTTATCAGGTCGGATGGTGAATGGCAAACAAACAAATTTTAAATTTAGGCCTCAACTAAGAACAATATTAATTTTGGCTACAATTCTTCAAACAATGCAACAAATGACGCTTAGTTGATAGAAATACAATTGGATAATAAAATGGATTTCATTAAATTCTTTGAAACGTGTGAAAGAGCACTTGTTTCTTGAAATCAATAACGTATACCTGAATTTTTTTGCCCCTGGTTATTTATGCCTTTTTACAACAGACAACCAGCACCTGGTCTTAATTTCGACTCTTAATCAACATAATCTCATGGGTGGCATGTATATCCCATGTTTCTATTGTTTGACTTGAACATTTCGCTTTCAATTTAAATCTTGGGACGAAAATCAAATAGAAGCAAAAATTACATGTATACAGATAAAAGAAAAATAATTTAGAAACCTTTTACATTTTACATTACAAAAAGTATCAAAAACTTGGACATTAGCCGTGTTAACAAAACATAATTATTTTGATTATTTCTACTTTTACTACTTGTACTTGATGTACAATAACAAATGAGAGCTATACACAGGCATAAAAATCTAATATCCTGTATATTTTTGTAAATATGTCAGGTCCAGTGTGGTACTCATATACAGATAGTAAGGTTGAGTTAATCGATACATCATTTTCGAGTTTTTACGTAGTCCATTTTTGGATCTGGATTTTTCATGCGCCGATTCAGCTTTGTTATGCTTAGGGATTTCCGATATGTGTCTTTGCGTCAATCAAGAAATAAAACACGTTTAAATCTGAAGGCCAGATTATTGTCACTAGTCCATTTATGTCAAAAACAAATTGAGGTTAACGTCTGAACTCTACATTAGAATTGAATTATTGTGACATATTGTGACATTTTGATGTATTGTATGAAATCAAGCATTTTATTTCTTGATCGATGCAAAGACACATACCGGAAATCACTAAGCATAACAAAGTTGAAACGGCACTAGAAAAATCTGGATCCAAAACCAGATTACAGAAGAAGTCAAAAATGATCTATTGCAAGAAAAAAGTGTCAAACCTTGGTTTCTCAAGCAATTTGCACAAAATATATAGGAATTTAAGAATTTTTATGCATGTGTATATCTCTTGGACCACCTTCTTGTTAATATTTTGGCATCTGTGTTTTTTTTACATCGAGTGAAAAATAGCAAAAATATACCATCACAATTAAATTATACTCCGTTTGATATGGTAAATGGAAATGTACCTGGCATTTTGGTACCAGCTCAACTGATGAAGTCTAATTGACGGAAACGATCGTCTTAAGCATTATACCTTTGGCATTATGTTTATAATATCTGAATAGATAAAGAGCAAATCCTAGTGAATTTGACATTTCCAAAAAGACCTTTGACCGTAAACTTAGTACACGAAAGTCATGTCTGGACATAACCTTGAGCCAGTAGAACATGACAGAACTTGATTCAAGACACCTGCAAACTACTTGAACTTAATTAAATTCAATTAAAATACTTTCTTTAACAAAAACTGGTGATATTTGATGACAGATTTGTTTGTGGCTGGCTGATTGTACAAAGTTAATCACAGATAGGTTGTCAGGCCACAATTTTATTTTCGTGTAACCTTTATTTTGCCTTGCTCCGATTCCGGGCATTACTATAGCTCCAAACAATATTTATAATGTTGGAAACAAGCATATCACTCCTGATATGTAAAAAAGCAATCAATGAATCTGAGAAAAAAATATTCTAAAAGGCAGTAAAAGTCTTATCATTAATATAAATAACTGGCTGTACCATACTAGACATTTGTTTTTGGGATCATTACTTTTCATACTTTACAATATACTTCAATAATCCGAATAATGACTGAAAATAAAAGGAGTTATTAATAGTAATTGAATTAATAAACTAATTTAAGAATACCACTGTCTCAGCAAGGCATTTTTTCGATTTACATTGGTGCAGACTTATATTGAAAGTGATATGTAAGATTATCAGTTCAAACAGGAGCTTGGCTGAAATAGTCAGTTACTTCAAAGAGGATATATAATTTGTGTTTAGTTTCATTTATAACATAACAGATACAAAACGTTAGAGGATATTGTAAAACAAATGTAATAAAACAGCAGTAACCAAAGCACCTGTATAAAGCATCTACAATAATATAATGTATATTCACATAAAAATCAGTCCCAACTTCTGGTTAGATTGAAAACTAAGCTCATCTATAACATAAAAAGTTCAGATATCAGGAAATGTCTCAAAATTGATATTTTAACAAAACAAAAATGAATTCAAAATGAAAACATTTTATTCTATCTGTACTTTCATTAGTCTAATATTACCTTATTAACTGAATTCTGTCTGTACGCCCTTACATGATAAAGTTTTGTGAAAACATTACCATGTAAGATATACATGTAGAAGTTATAGACAATCTGATTGGATAGATTTCTATCTGTTTGATAAATACATGAAATACTATATATGATTTGATTGGATAGTGGTTTGATTGGATAAATTTTGTCTTTAGGTAAAATGATTACATCAATTCATTTCTGTGTATCACAAGATGATTTGATTGGATAATGGTTGAGACGACTGATAACTTTCGGTTCAACAACAAAACATGATCTCATTGGAAAGTATAGTAGGATCTCATTACCTCCAAATTCACAGGCTGCTCATACAGGGTGTTTCAAAAAACATGACCGTTCAATAAAATATGTTACAAGCTATATATCATACTAAGGAATATATCATTTTCAAGAGCGTTTCATAACAATTTTGTTGGTATATAACTTTTAATGCATACACATTAAATATTATTTAAGTGAGCCATATTCTATACTATACAAATTTTGGACATTTACAACTTAAACATCATTTTTCATTACATATTCCAAATGTCCACC
Organism: Atrina japonica; assembly: GCA_030159075.1. Taxonomy (NCBI): domain Eukaryota; kingdom Metazoa; phylum Mollusca; class Bivalvia; order Pterioida; family Pinnidae; genus Atrina; species Atrina japonica. Next base: position 229,399 of record BROG01000203.1, read on the forward strand.
ATTTTCTCTATCGCTAACTGTAACCCATTTAGGAAGTTTCAGGTCACATTTTCACATATATCCAATGGAATCCTTACAATTGTATTCTTATTACCTGTTTCACATCATCAAGATCAATTTGAGCATGTTGGGTATGCTCAAAATAAAATTCAACAACCTCAAAATGAAGGTTTTTCTCCAAGTTATTGTCATCTTTTTTGGCAGTAAAACCAAATAATGCTAATTTATGATGATGTCATCGATGACGTCATCAAATAAGTTTTGACCTCATAGGGTTGAGGGTTTAAATAATCATAAATTTTCAGTTAAATTCTCTTTCCAATGACCTTCCAAATTTTAACATATCATGTGTCTCTGCAAAGGTATGGACATTTGAAGTGGGGACATGTTTTTTGAAACACTGTATTACTTCAAGATATCAGTACTTCAAAATAACTGAAATTTTAATTATTATTGTAGTATGTTTCTATCTACAAATATTGGCACTGGCTGTGCTACTTTGATATAACTATAATTTAGACTCAAATGATTTCTACATAATAAGATTCCATTGTTTTTCTTCCCTATAACTGTTCTGTTTAAACGAAATAATTACAACATGATAATACAAATAAAAGTACCAATCAAAAGTACCCTTAAGTTTTAACACAGAATCACTGTGATAAAGAAATATACAAACAAATAAATGATTTACAAGATAAACAACGCTGATCAAAACATTTTTCACTTGAGTATAAGTTTGTCTATCAACATCATCAAATGAACTTCAGATTATAAATTTCTGTGCATTTTTCTAGATGATATGTTATATGTTGGCAGCATTGTTTTGGCCTTGTCCGTAAATATGACTACTGTTTCAATACAACCTATTTCTAGTCATATCTGGTATTAAATTTGTGATGACGGTTTTAACGTCCATCTTTTTCCCTCATCTCCATCACTAAAATCTACAAAGAGTGAAAGAATAACAAGTTTACATGAATATCAAATGGAGAGAGAGAGAGAGAGAGAGAGAGAGAGAGAGAGAGAGAGAGAGAGAGAGAGAGAGAGAGAGAGAGAGAGAGAGATAACATGATGTCTTCACATATTTATATATTTTCAATTAAATTCCATTATTATTCATTGTATAGTATTCCAAAGCGACAGTTTGTATGTTGTTCTCACTGTACATGATATACACTTCATGAACTTACCAACTCTTCCATCTTTATATAATTTACTTAAGTGTTGCCTTACATTTCCCTCTGCTGCTGATTCTAAGCCTGGGCCAAGTTCCTGAAAAAAGTAGACAAAATCCTAAAGCAAAGAATTGGAAAGTGTACAGGAAATTTCATCTTCTAGCTAGTATTTTCTGTTGTTGTGGGTATTTTTTTCCTGGATCTGAATAGTCACCAAGTTCAGTAAACACTCAAGCTCAACTCTTCTTTATTTCATGACTGTAAGAAGTAAACCTACGGCATGCTGCAGCTGGATATCTTTGTATGTTCAATGTAACATGCAAATGATTATGACTGATAATGAAATTGATTATTGTTTATCAGAAGAAAACTTCAGATGTATCCAAAAATAGTCTGAGTACATATTCAAATTCGTTGTACCATAACTAAAATACTTTTCATTATTTTTACAGGAATTCATTAAGTATCGATGGTCTGATTCGATTGATATATAATTGTCATCAAGCATGTCCAAAAGTTTTATTATTAGCTACACATAGTCAAATCAAAATCAATATGATAAAATAATAGAATTAAAGATAATAGACCCAATTCCTTTCTACAACAGATTTTTTATGAAATTTTCATATATAATATATTGATGCCAAACCTGTCAAAATATGGAAATTATCACTCCACAAACAACCTAGATTTTTAATCAAAGTCATCTCAGAATTTGCTTTTAAAAACCCAATTTTTCCAAAGTTACTTTAGAGTGTTAAGAAAAAATCACCAACTTTACACATTTTACTATATATTTTACATCAATCTACAATAAATTTTCGACAATATATTAATATGTTCTGTCAAAATGATTTAAAAAATACCTTGTCACCTTAGTTTCCAAGTGCAGGAGGTGAAAATTCCAGGTCTGGGACCTACAAATTTTACTTTCAAACCCTGTCGTTTTCCTGCTATGTGGGTCCGAGGACCTAACAAGTCTGAATCAATGAATGACTATTCTGTCAATTTCTTTCTTTCTAAATTTTATTTGTTTCCTTTGTAAAGTTCAATCGCCATTTTCTAATATAATTTTATGGCAGTTTTTGGTTTATATAATTTTGTGTTCCCACCTTTGATAATTGTTATATGTATTAGTTTTATTATAAATATGACTTAAATTTATTGTAATTGTACCCATATATTAGAGGAACGGACCCAGGCAAAAATTTAACAAAAAAGTCTTGTACCAAGCAGCTGAAAGAAATTTTTTTCAGCCACTGCTAGGGGTCGTGTCAAAGTTTAAGATTGCTGAATATGTATATGACATCACACTATGCAATCATGATTGATTGTTTTTGGATACATGCCATTTTATTTGATTTCAATCATATCAATGTAAGTGGCATATTGGTGGTTTTCATTTTCACTCTTGTGATTCTCGTTACTGTAAATCCATAAATTTCCGCGTGACTTTATTTTGGCGACATACAAGATGTAACTACATTTCGAGATAATATTTTCACGATTTCGTATGCCCGTTTCTTCATACCATTATCATAATTCATTATGTGATACTTTTATTTTTGCGGTGAAGCGCTCTCGCGAATTTACACGGAAATAAAATTCTCGCAAATAAAACCGAATTTACAGAAGTAGGTGTAATATGGCAATTCCAGTAACCATGTGCGGATTTTTGCATAAAGGACTAATTTCTTTAATTAGAGTCATCATCCCAAAGATAAGCTTAAGTACTTATTGAACTATGGTGTAGCCAGGTCATGTTCTTCAATGGAAGACCTAGTAATATCCCAGTCATATTGAGGCGAAACATTTTGTTGATTGTAAAGAAGAACTAGTTCCATTTACAATGGGAAAGCTGGGAAGATTTCCCGTAACTGGAAGATAAAATAAAATAAAGCAAACATTTATAGATATACATGTAAATCAGAGAGTATTAGGTATAGACTAACCTCATAAACCTTATGTACAATCTCTCGAGCCGTTAATGAACTTGATGAACTTTCAAGGGCTGCAATTATTTGTTTTTCTCTTTTCAATCTATGTTCTATGTAGTATGTTAATTTTTCAATTGGATTTTTTATGATGGGGCCATGAGATGGATATATCACAGTCGGGTTAAATTCCATTAGCTTTCGGATGGAATTCAGGTAAGTATGCAAATCTTCAAAAACCTGAAAAGAAATGAAATCAAACATCATCTCAAAATGATAACATTGAATTCATGTACATTAGCTCATAAACCCATCAAGTCACATTTAGACCTGCCCATTTCAAAGAATGGTTTAGTCTATTGTCAGACTTCAGGGGTGTATGAATTCACTCCTGAATTTTGACAGTTGATCATAATATTTAGTTTTTGGGTGAGTCTATAAGTGACCATAGGAGTTGTTGAGGTTAGCTGTCTTATAAAATGCATTTTAAATGTTTATGATTTAGATAATCATATTTCGGTGGATTCAAATTGTTAGAATCTAAACAAGAGGTAAGACGGGTGTCAACAATAATGTTCACTTGTCCTTCATAGGCAACTAGTCTGAAAGTCAGCTTGTTTGAATACAAATTTCACTTGACTTAAAATTGAATGTTTTATACATGTTTTTCAGACAAGGTATGTCATTACTTACAAAAATAAACTAAATGAAGGGTGGATTTTTTTAACATCAAAAGCTATTAGCTTGTTCAATCACCTTTCTTAGGGATCACTTCATCTTAAACAGCTGAACCCATATCCATATAAGTGAAAAATTCTCAGTGTGATATAAAACAATGATAAAACTAAATTAGTGTTGAATCTAGAGCAACATAGCATGGCGCTCCCGCTAGGGCCATTTCGAATTAGGTGGGAAAGTTTGCCAGTTTTCTTGCGGAAGGCCGGTGGTCTTTACCCGGGTAACCGGGGTTTCTCCTCCACCAATAAAAACTGGACGCCATCATATGACTGAAAGATTGTTGAGTATGGCGTAAAACAAAAAAATCAAATCAAATTAGCATGGCGCCATGCCATGGCCTTTTTTTGAAACGCCATGGCCTTTTTTCCAGCGCCATGCCCTTTTTTTTTACTGTCAATCGCCAATAGCCCCACCATCCCAATCAAATGGCAAAATTTCCTTGTGACTAAAACATTCTATTTTGGAAACCCTCTTCCTTATCGTTTTTTCCTTAATCTGTTAATTGCCCCAACTACCCGTGTCAATCACGGTTGATCAGTTTAAACAGCCTCAGGTAATCACCTGAGATAGGGCAGTCAAGCGACTGTACTGCAATAGGCCTATGTTGGTTGGGAATATCTGCAAAAAATAAATGTACATGCAAATAAAACGATGTCTTGTTACAAATTATTCCATTAAAGAAGGTTCTGCGCTGCTACGTGACTAAATTCATCATTTGAAGCAGGCTCCAGATCTCGCGTGGGAAAATAGCTTGTGTACACAGACATGTGGATTTTAAACCAATTAAGGCAAACCGCTTGTAGTTGCATGTCGTACAAAGTAGTTAAAATACATAGGAATTCACCAATGACTTTTTAAAGCCATAATCACAGTGAAAATACTGTAAATGGGACTTCTGCCAAATCCTATAGCAAATTTGTTCTCGAACTTTATCGACTTCGAGTCACACGTCTTCCGAAATTCTCGGGACTTTTCCTTTCCTCTATGATACAGTGAGGAGAAATTCAAGTACGCCTAAATCTAACAATTTTGTTGAAATTATTTAGATACTTTAATAATGACAATCGATTAGGAAATTAATTTTGTTACATATCAAAGTGTAAATCATGTATCAAATATTTACGTACGTGAGACCTTTACTAGCTTGTTTTAATTAATCAATAGACTAGTAAGTAGTTTGACAAATAATTTTTTATATTCCGATAAAATACCTGTAGCTAAAATTTAAATTTGATTTATGTCAAAATCAAATTGACATACATGTATATATAGGAATAAATATATTAATATAAAAGGCATATGTAAGACACTTTTTTTTTTAAAGATTTCTATTCTTAAACACACTACTTAAAAACATCATTTTGCCTAATTTTGTTGGTAAGAAAAAAAACAAAAAACAAACAAAAGAAAAAAAAGAACCATTGACAAAGCATCAAATTTTCTGAATTGGCAAAAAAAAAATGTAAGGCCAGGGTTAGTCCAGGTGCCCCTTCCCCCTTTTTTTCATTTTACAAATTATTAAATAATTCAATTCATTACAAAGAAAAACTATATATCTTCTGTTTTCATTTATCATTCAAAGAAAAGTTTTGTTAATGGAGGATACACACATTTTATAGTGCAGGTGCCTCCAAAATCAATTTACACATTAAAAGTGCCCTTTCACATTGAAATTGTGTGCCCTTTGACACCAATTTCTGTGCCTTTTCAGATCCTAGATTCAACACTATAAATTGATTAAATTTTTTGTTTGTTTATTGTTGTTTAATGTCCCACTCAAGAATCTTTCACTCATATGGAGATGTCACCAAATGTCGGTGAAGGGCTTCAAATTTTTTACCTATGCTCAGCACTTATGGCCATCGAGCAGTGAGGGTTCTTTAACCTGCCGACATCTACTGTGACACAGGACCTCGGTTTTTACTCTCTCATCCGAAAGACAGGAAACCAACCTGCCACCAGCTGGACTCAAACTCTTGACCTCACGATCAAGAGTCGAGCACACTACCGACTGAGCCAGGCCGGCTCTATTACATACAGAAGTCTTTAGTTTACCACTTATGAAGGGATATTCGACAATTTATTTGTAAGAGTTATCTCTCTTTGACTATTGAGAGCTGTCCTGCTGATATTACCACTGTATGTTGTGAGACTGCCACTAGATGAGGCTTCATTGAAACTTCCTTTCAAAATTTAAGACAAGCGAATATGTTTTCTGATGTAAAAGGTGTGGAAATAGCCAGGAGCACACATTTCCAGGGATACAGTATTAGTTGTTTTTCAATATTCAAGGATTTTTCAAACATTTAATGATATTGATGTTGATTTTCTATCGGTCAGTTTTACCACATGTATCACTCACAGCAGTGGTTTCACCAAGAACTGTATCACCAGAAAATATGGCATTTTCTTCTTCCAGATACAAAGACATATGTTCATCAGTATGTCCTGGGGTGAAAATAGCCCTGTAATAACAATAGCCCCGTAATAACAATAGCCCTGTAATAACAATAGCACTGTAATAACAATAGCCCTGTAATAACAATAGTACTGTGATAACAATAGCCCTGTAATAACAACAGCAGACAACATATTTCACAATTTGTAAACAGTGTTTGATGATTTAATGATTAACAAACCAGGGGCAAGTTTCACTAAAGGTTGTAACTTTGCCCGCAAACATAGATGTAACTTTAGACGTAACTCAAGTTACGATTTTAATTACATGTAAATAGTTTCAACTTCACAAAAGGTCATAAACATATGCTTACTTGTTAACTTATACTAAGTTACGTGTGAAATTAGGAGCAAACGCAGACTCAGACCTACTGTCCATGCAGCTCACTTCGGAAAACAGAAAAATCGTCCACAGTTCTTTTATCATATCATCTATGACAGAAGTTTCACTTCTTCCCTGTTAAGTAAGTTTATTAATAATTAAAAATAGCACTCAATCCTCAATTCTTAAAACCAAGCAATATCCCCAATATAATTTTCGGTAGGCAGTTTCCCATGCCAAATTAACATCGCAGTGTTGGTGCACTATTTAGAACTGTACATGTGAACAAGTTAAGTGGGGAGTGCCAGATGATCATTATTTATTCATCACTCATAATTCATGTTTAAAACATTCTGTCAATCTTTCTACACATGATTTATATGTATAATTTAACTTCTTTTGTTATCTTCGTAGTTCATTCAAGTAGCCTGCTGTGACTGCTTTAGCAATCAATAGTATGTTACATACCTGTAGAGAATTGGAACCGTTCACATCTGACGTCATTGAGTACACACCAGAATTCCCTCCACAGCGGACGACATTATTTCAACAAATGCAAATGACCACCCATTTTAATTATTATACAACTTATTTCAGCCACTGAAGTCTTCATTATATAATATAATTTCTTTGTATTCAAAATATCCAAGATTTTCCAATTTCTGATGTGAGCTGCGCAGACAGTAAGTTTATTCGTAGGAAGAAAGATATTACCTTTAGTGAAACTCATTTCAGACTTATGGCTAGATTTACGTCTACAGGTGAAGTTAGGAACTTCAGTAAAACTGGCCACAGGTTCTCTTTAAATATTTCACAAAAACATTCAACTAACTCTTAATTTTTTTTTTTTTTTTAAATAATTGCAACATTTTTTAAAACAAACAAAAATCTGTATTTAAGGCCAATTTCTTAAGTTTTGTATGGCAACAAAAAGTATCTGATATATGGTATTAAATAAAACATGTCCATTGATATTATAAAGCAACAAAGAATCACATTACAATATTTCAATTTCTGCTTAAATAAATGTTTGTTACCTTAATGTAGCTCCATCTGTTTTAAAAGTGTGGTTGTCCTCTACAAATCTGTATGGAATCTCTCCAAGGTCATAATCTGGAGATGATAGTCTTTTAAACTTTGATACCGAAGTTGTTGTGGCTTAAATTAAAAAATGCAAACTTATTTTTAAAACATTAGCATCTTTGATTTGGAGAGAGAGAGAGAGAGAGAGAGAGAGAGAGAGAGAGAGAGAGAGACACACACACACACACACACATTATTTGGTGGGTGGCATTGCAGCTGTGTTGTTGATTTTTATTCTGGTGTTTATTTAGACACATGATTTTAATCAGCAATCATTAGTAAAATCCAGTTAGTTAAACCATTAGTTCCAACAAGAGTACCACAAACAGTTCATAAATCACTCATCATAAATTAATTGTAAAACGGTTTCTGCTCTGAACAAAAAACATTTACAGACTGCCAGGGTGACCTTGACCATTGAGGTATCACATTTAGTCAAAATCATGACACATTGCAACATTGTGAACTGGTGTGTGCAGTTTGAAAATATTCCCTTTTGTGGTGTGTTAGATAAGCTCAGACAGAAAAAGATGGCAGACCTCTGGTGACCTTGACCCTTAAGATATGAATTTGAGTCAAGGTCAAGGTCTTTGGCAGTTAAAACAATACTAAAAAATGACAAAATCTGAATTTATCAAAGAAATCTGAAAAAAAACCATCCCACAGATTAAATATTTTGGTTAAAACTAACCCACATATAAAACATGTACATAAAGTAATAAACTTACATTTCATAACTTCTCTACAGACATTTGGAACACCTCCAACATGATCAGTGTGCCAATGAGTTATGATAATTTCTTGAATGCTACACCTTACATCTTGTAAAACTTTTTGTAAGAGTTGTATGTAATCTGGAACATCTGGATCTCCTGTGTCAATCAAAATCCTCCTGAAATGTACATGTATCATAAAACAGGGCTTAATTAAGTTTATGAAAACGGTCACTTAGGCAACCAAAAAAAGGTAATGGCACTAATGGGTGACCTTAAATTATCTGTAGCTGTCAAGCTGGCCACCAGTTTTCAGGGATTTTGGTGGCTGGAGAACTGGAAAATCTGTTATCAGGATGAGTTTTATATTGACCCATAAGAATTTGTCTTTAATTACCAGTATACAAGCTGACGTGATCCACATGAACTTGAATATTATGAAAATGAAAATGTTTTGTCACTAAAACTTTATCTCTGGCCACTGTAGTTTTGACTTGGCCACTTTATTTTTGGCTTCACCAACAAATTTCAACATGTAGTGGCCATGCCACCTCAATCTTAATCCTACTTGCCCTGCTACTTGTTTAACATCCAACAACAACAACAAAAACACATCTAAAGCTAAAAGAAACTTTTATAAAGGTATTTGTATCAGAGTATCTCAATGCAGTGTTAAACGGTCCAGCTAGAGGATTACAGCAGGGTACAATGCCATACCTGTCCTTAATATAGTATCCCTACATTTTCCTGCTCCTTGAGAAATCATAGCACATCTATGGTTAAATGTAACTTTTATAATATATACATGTATTGGGACATTACCCAGGGACTAATAGACCTTTTTTGTGAAAGGGTCCTGTACCCTTTCAATTGGGAATTTTACACTGCAATGGGCTAAATTTGGTGAAAAAAATAATATTATTTATGGTAATTTTGCTAATAAAATTAAAAATACAAATACAAAACTTGTGATTCATTTGTCTCTTAATTAAACTGACAACATGTATTTCATCTGAAGACATGTAGGTATTAATTTAGCAGTTTTTGTCTATATATCAAAATTTAGGTACATGGTGAACATAATTGGGAAATTTTTGCTCAAAATTGGGAAAAATATAGCTGATTTTGCATTGGGAATGGGTCCTTTTACTGGACCCACATGTTGATATCAATCCCTGTTACCATGGAAATGAAATGAAAACAGTGGAACCTAGCATTTAAGACCACCTAACAGACTGACTCAAAGTGGTCTGATAAGTAAGGTGATCTCTGAAGTGAGGTTCTGTACTTATCAAATGTCTATCAAGAGACTGGTAATTTATGGTCTGGGTTGTGAGGTGGTCTCCTAAGTGGGGTGGTCTTTAGGAAATCAGATTGCTCCACATCTGATGTATACATACATGGGATCCTGGTGAATTTTAGTCACATCTGAAAGACCAGTGACTTTCATTTCTTAACGCAAAGGAACAATGACTACTTGTTATGGTCCTGGACTGGGCATCAAAATTTGCATCATCTGCTTGCAAGTTTGGTGCTCAACTAGTGAATCACCATGAACAGTCTATTCATATAAAAGTATACAAAAACACAGACACTAAAGTTTTAATCTTCAGAAAGTTAAGGAGACAATACGCAAATTTGGTGAACATTGGACAAATATGGACGTCTGGAAATCCAGAGGTGGGATTAGGTGCCTAATCATATAACCACAATAGCGAAAAAAAAAAAAATTGATGTTCGTTGGCAGATGGTCCAATGTGCCACACTGATCAGAGACCTGGAACAGTTGCAACATAAAACCACCTGGTTTGTCTTTAACCAGTACACTGAAACCTCCCCCATGATGTGTATCCACGCTACTGGACCAACTAGAGTGGGATTCCTTGCAGCAACAACGCACTAAGCATCGACTTGTACTCTGCTTCAAGATACGAAACCACCTAGTCGGCATTGATCCAACCAAGTACTTCACACCTGGGGACAGTAGGACTAGAGAGGGCCACCGTTATAGACAATCACGTACCAACAAGGAAACATACAAGAATTTCTTTTTCTCCTTGGTCGGTTAGGGACGGGAACCGTCTACCTCAGTCAGCGACAGCAGCATGCTCACTGGAGGAGTTCATACTAGACAGTGTGCCCTGGACACAACTGGACGGCTAGTAGATGCCTGCCACTGTATATAGTTTTAACTTGTTTTTAAAATTTTATTGGAAGAAGCCTCTTGTTAAAGTGTGTTTAACCGAGTTGGAGTTTATTAGACACTCAAATATGAGGACAACTCCACAATGGAAGAAGATGAAGTCCCACAACACCCCCGTCCGGCTTTTTTTTATAGTTTCCATGGGCTCGGAATTCGGCTCCATTCCCAGATCTAAATGTATGTGTTTTTTTCCAATTTGATGAAAAATAATCCCAATTTGGTGTTGAGGCCGCAACCATAATGAAAAATAATTTTAAGTGTAAGGGGAAATGCATTAAAAATAGAAGATTCCACTAAATTTTGGTTTCCATGCGTGCAAACATTTTTTCTCAGATTGATGCAAATTAATGTTAGAATTCCCAATTGTGCCGCCTATGGCATTTCCCCAAAATTGACAGAAAAGAGATAGAACTCATACTCAGCCATAGTATCTTATAGTATAGACTATAGTACTATCACACTGCAAAAATTATTACGCAACATCATCAACATGATACATAATTGTTCAAACACTAAAATGAGTATCACCTCTCGCCTGTTCCAACTAAAAATGTATTGGTGCCTTGAAGCGTCATTGGTCGTGGATTACATCCGAGGATCCGTATTACGGATGGCGACAATCGCTCGATTGGTAACAGCGGTGTCAATTTCTGGATCGCAGAGGCCGCCATTTTGAACAGTAATTGCACTTTGTCACGTGATTTGTTCTGCTATAAACATGTTCGCCGATCCCAATCAGGCATCTTTAGAATTTGGCTAACCCGAATAATCCAGTCGTTATATTCCGTCGATCTCCGATTGCTCCATTGCTCGAGAAACGATAGTGGATAGAGGGCGCTGCAATTATTTGAGTTAGAATTTGGCCTAAAATCGCAGGTACTTGTGGACAGGACTATTGAAGTGTGCCTTGCCCATAACCCTTTTACATTTTCTAGTCTATTTGATTAATTCTTTTCATCAAAACATGGTAATTTATATAGGGTGTAACCACATTTGGCTTAAGTCTGTTGATTGACCACATTTCCTGGTATATTCCAAAATCATCATGTTTGGATGAAAAGAATAAATAAAACAAGAGGTCCAAGGGCCTTAAGTCGCTCACCTCGCAACATGAGAAATCCACTAAAAGGGGAAATAACTCCCAAACGGGTCGACCTGACAATTTCGGTCCTATTGACTTTTTTGTATCTCTTTGAATGCTGAACATTTTTGCTTCTTTCACTTTCTCTCTATCTATTATACTTTTCTAGATAATAGGACAAAACTGTCAAAACATGAAATATACACTAAAAGGGGAAATAACTCCCATAAGGGGTAATCTGACAATTTTGGCCCTATTGACTGTCAAAAGCATGAACAATTCACAAAAAGGAGAAATAATAATGGTCGACCCGACAATTTCCACCAAAATAAAATATTTGTAGATTTTTGCAAGCCGCTTATTTTAAGGTTATGGTTTTTTCTCTAACTTTAATAATATTGGAGATATATGTATTAAATCAAAAATATCTGCTGACTCATTCGTTCTATTAAAATTATATTTAGCCATGGCAGCCATGTTTGGTCCTAGTCCCTTTTCATCCACAAACTTTATGCCAATGGTTCTGAAGAAGTAGCAAAAAATGTCGAAAATTTTACAAAAACAAAAAACAAAAACTTATATTTCGGAGCGGAATTCATTTTGGGCAACTACAGAAAAGGATTCTGTTTGTTTATTTATTGTTGTTGAACGTCCCACTCAAGAATATTTCACTCATATGGAGACGTCACCAAATGCCAGTGAAGGGTTTCAAATTTTGGCCTATGCTCGGCACTTACGGCCATTGAGCAGTGAGGGTTCTTTAACGAGCCGACACCTACTGTGACATGGAACCTCGGTTTTTCCTGTCTCATCCGAAGGGCAAGAAACCAACCTGCCACCGGCTGGACTCGATCTCACGACCTCACGATCAAGAGTCGAACGCGCTACCGACTGAGCCAGGCCAGTTCACTACAGAAAAGGACAACATTTTATTGACCTACTGCAGACGGCAAGAAACTCTCTCTCTCTCTCTCTCTCTCTCTCTCTCTCTCTCTCTCTCTCTCTCTCTCTCTCTCTCTCTCTCTCTCTCTCTCTCTCTCTCTCTCTCTCTCTCTCTCTCTCTGCGCGCGCGCAATACAATTTGAACCATGCACTGTCAAATTATCGGTGACCGAAGCGCCCCACCTCCCCTGCGCTTCCGAAGGCCTGGAATCATAAACATTTGATATTAATTTATCCCACGATTATTTATTTGACCCCCATCGTCGTAAGGCAACGGTCCGGAATAGCGATTGTTGTTGTTGTTGTTGTGTAATGTCCCACTCAAGAATCTTTCACTCATTTGGAGACGTCACCAAATGCCGGTGAAGGGCTTCAAATTTTGGCCTGTGCTCGGAACTTACGACCATTGAGCAGTGAGGGTTCTTTAACGTGCCAAGACCTTCTGTGACATGGGACCTCGCTTTTTTCTGTCTCATCCGAAGGACAGAACATATCATGCATACATGTATATTGCCTGGAATAGGGCGGAATGAAATACACCAACGATTGATATTCCTACCAACCATATAAGTATTCACCCATTATTCACATTCAATTTCTTTTCACAAATACGACATGATAACAAGTTTTTTTCAATCCGTGATTTTTTTAAAAAACGCAACATGTTATTTGTATAAAACGCTGAATATTTGAAACTTTATATACAAACAAAAAATCCATCCAAACAGCTTGACCACCACCAAGTTGGTCAACATACATGCAGTACATCACCAAGCTACAATTAGTAATAATCTGAAACTCTCTATCATCTTTGTTTTGACATTTTTACCAATAATGTTGATTTATATTATAACTGATTGAGTATACGATGTAATGCAAGCGATATATCTAGCTCTAGTCCGAATTGCTGCCCTGATTTTAATGTTGGCAGAAATTCGGCCTAATCTAGCTCATGTATTTAAAGGATTTATCAATTATAAATATTATTTTTAGTTGTTATTTCTCACAGTGTCAAAATCAATGTAAACTGTTATTTTCACTCAGCCAATCAAAATACTTTTCAAATTATGTGACTACTTGGCCCACTAATTCTTTTAGTAGAATAGAAATAGAAATAGAATACTTGCCCATTTTTCGCACTCGTGTTAAATATTCTTCTTCTATCTCACGTGATGAGATAAAAGTGTTATTCGTCAAAAAGTGGCAAATAGTCCATATCAGGCCTCCTTGGCTATATATTGACATTATCGTTGATTATATCGCGGTGAGCACTGTGATTTATTTCCCCACTGAATGGCCTTTTCAAGGTAAGGATCAGCTAAGCGCTTAACATCACGAGGATTTTCAAGCATCAAATTGACAGAGCATCAACGACTTCACCTTGTAAAACTGGGCTTCCGGAAGAGAAGAACAAATGCTGCAATTGAAATTTTTCGCATATTTACATTTTCCATGAAGTTTTTACCGATTTATCTTCTTTTTCTACTACACTATGACGAGTCAAAGGTAACAGAAGTCTAAAATTTGTGATTAATCTCTAAATAATAAGTTCTTTGTTTTATTTATTTGGTAACAAAACCAAGGTATGGTTAACGGGATGTTTTCATTCTCTGACTGGGGCTTTTCAGTTTTTATCCAGTTTAAACAAGTTATTCATTTTCATTTTATCATTTCGGCGTTTCTCTGAAGTTCATTTGAAAATTCATAAACATTCTATATCGTCTGACTAAATAATCTTCAGATCGATGTCATAATGTTGATCTTACTCAAGAGTTAGACTTTTTCTAAGATTAACTTGTCAATATCATAATACTTAATAGACAATATCAATTTTTTACAAACAATTGCCCCGAATCAGAATGTGAAATGAAGCCAGTCAGAAATTGTAAACTGATATTTTATGAATAAGATATGTAATCAAGTATCATCCCGCTATTACAATTATATGTAAACTTGGATTACACGAGAAATGGTGAATAGACCTTTTCATGATAACTGCGTTCCCACTAATTTCACCTGTGTACAAACAGTTCCCGATGGCATCAAGGAGTTTCATACCAGAAACTTTTCATACCCAGGAAAAATCCTACCTGTTGAAAGACAAATCCTACCCTGCGTATGAATTTTTTTCATTGGATATGATTTTTTGGGTAGCAAGATTTACCCAAAACTATCCAAAACCACCCAAAACAAATACACATTCCAACAACATTTTAAAAAAATATGTAAATGAAATAAGCATGTTTAAAAAGTTTAAATATAAAATGATTAGTCTAGTTACATCGTTCTTACTCAAAGTAGGCCAGTATGTATTTGATGTACACATATAGTAGTCAGAGTCGGAGTTGAGAAATGACGGATTCCAACGTAAATATTAAAGATAGATTTCCTCCTCAGTTCTTTTCTGCTGGTACTGTAACAGTTCATGGACGATTTTTTATAATTTCTCTTTAAATCTCCCTTATTTTACGGCACACAAATACGAAATTCTATGTAGTAAAAGATTACCTCAAGATCCTTTAAAATATGCAAAGAAACAATTGGGAAACAAATTTAAAAGACCTCGTTTTAGAGTTTCCCCGATTGAATGGGCACCATTTCCCTAACCTTTACTGTAACAGATCCCGGACGGTTATGTTTAATGATTTTTTTTAGGCTCAACAAAGAGTGAATTGGACAAAATATATGTATTAATTATTAGGACTGAGCAATTTTATATCAATATGATTATATCCATATGTTTTGTTTGATTTAAAACGTTAATAATATTATTTTTTCTCATGTGGTCATGACATCACTTACCCCCAGCGTGTGAAAATGAAAGTTGGGAGAAACACAGATAAACTGACGTAACAATCTATTAAAATAATTGTTTGAAATTTCTGGCTGCAGCACATCTCTTGAAAGTGTATAAACAGACGACATGTAGGAAAATATCTAGCAAAATCCCGTTAATTATATCTGTAATTATAAATCTTCTAGAAACTGTTATCCGGGAACTGTTACATTACCAATACTGAGTAGTGACATAATATTTAAAGTAAATCTTTATTATATTATTGGATATCATTTACAGGAAATATTTTGGTAATATTACGTTTGTGGGTCGAAAGTGTCATGTGTCTGCACACATCCTGGAGTAGAGGCATATGTCCACAAATTCGTACAGCATTGGCTTTTTACACAAACCCTTTAAACCATCATTTTTATGCCAAAATATAACTCAAAAATGATCATTTCCACATCTGTTATCAGAAATAAAAATATTTATCCACGGTATTAGACAATTATTTTATATATATATATTTTATGTTTTAGATAGTTTTGGGTTAATCGTGCTGCCCCGATTTCTCTTAGGTACGAACTCCTTGATGCTGTTTGAAAGTGTTTGTGCACTGATGAAATTAGACGGAAAGCAGGACTTTATTGGGAAATGAAAGTGCATTGCGCTATTGCACTGGACCCTTTAGCACATTACTTCTGATTGTTCATGTTGCCTTATTCGCATTATTTCATATTTTAGATTGCTTTATGATATATTGTGTAAAGATTATACAAATGTTCATAAATGACAATAAATCAACAACACTTTCACCCCCTGAGTATCAATGTGGTATACTCTTCTATTGTTTGAGATCGGTCCATTATGATCTGTAAGGTTAAAAGGCAATCTCTTCATACATAATGTATTAATACAATGTATGTATATTAAATGTATATATTTAAAGTATTTTTACAGGATTCTTTTGTACAATGGATGCCACTTGAAGCAGAAATTATATTTACAACAACAATAGGAGCTGAATGATTATATATTTAACATGTTTTGATGATTTTTTGTTATAAATATATGTTGAGCTGTGAGAAAAGGAACTTTCCTTCTTTAAAATTATTAGAAATACCTGCTTTTCATATGTATAATACTAAATTGTGTTGTTTCGTTTCTGTAACTTAAAATGATTTAAATGCTGTCAGCTGTCTATAAGAAACTCATGCTTTAACTCTGAGTAAAAATACATTTTCTTCTTTCACTCCATTTTTGTTTGTTTTTCCTTCACATTCTTTCGTTCTTTATTGTGTACATTTTTTATCTAAAATTCTTTGATGACATACAAACTTTTATGACATAGAAGTTATTGTTTTTTAGCTTGGAATATACAGTTAAATTAAAGCTGAAAATCAGGCTCTTAAGACTTGATAATCACGCACCTATCCTTGTTGTATTATTCATATATATCTGAAACTTCCTTTTCTCACACTGGTGGATACAATGAAAACTTGATGGACAAAGTTATTTCTCGCTTGATGCAAATAAATGATTTCCCCCAAAATGTTGCAGTTGTGAATTAAATACAAAATTTGAGATGAAAGTACCAACTACCAATATCAAAAACTGAATTAGAAATTCAGTCAAGCTCATTTGTAAATATAACAAAGTGAATACATGTAAATGTATCTAGAATTTTATTTAAATTTGGGCCAAAAATAAAAAAAGAATGTTCATTGTGACCTGTACAACCCACCTAGAATACCCTGACCCCAGATTTGTTTCGGCAATTTTGACAACTTATTACACTGTATTTTTTTCGTAGAAAATCTGAAATTTTGTCCAATTTTAATTTACATTGTTTCAAAACTAAAGTAAAAAGAAAAAAAATTGCATAACCGGCAGACCCATGTCTAAAACTACTGATCACTGCACATCAAACAAATGCGATTTTATTTTAACATGTACAAACATTTCTAAAACTGTTACATTACAAATGATCACATATATAAATGAACAGTAAAAAAAAGAAGATAAAAAGTCCATCCAGTTTTCACTGTGGCGAGATCACAGTTCTCTTGTAACCAGGCTCTTTTTCTTTACCCTTCAGTGAGCTAACGAAATTAAGTGATGAAAGTTTGGCAAGGCCACCCGATGAGGTTTTTGATATTATTTGTAAAATAGGCAGAGGGTAAGAGAATGGCTTGTCTCTTTGGTCGTACTATTTTGCCTGCCGTTTTTATTGTTTGTATTTTCCCTCGTCTACTAACATCGGAGACAGATTCCAAGAATGCATGGGTTGGAAAATTAAAACTCTTTAGGTATTACAAAATTGTTACATGAATTAAAACTGAATAACGTTGTTATTTGAACATTTATAACCTGACTTAAGTAGGTCTTTAGGTGGCTGAACTGAGTTTTTATTGACATACTTTAAGAACAAGAAACTTGTAATCTGTCTCCAAAAATCTGGTGGTCAGAACTTTTGCACGGCAGCAGTAGGGTGTTTCCACGGCAACAGTCCACATACACAATGGCCAGTCAAACTTTCAAATATTAGCTTGGCTCTGCTTTTAGAGCACAGTCCAGCTTTACGAGCACTTACATGTATATTAACTAAAATAATATATACATGAAAAATAAAAGGAAATAAAGTGTAATTGTACCTCAAAGGAGGGGTGACTTTTGGAAATTCAGAACGAGTATTGTGGACATGCGTATATAAAATATGTAGTTTATCATTCATATCAGGAAGAAACAAGTCACTTATGATCAGATAGCAATGTCTAACTGAGATTGTTTAACGGTATGTTCAGATGTAACATATATCGAAATGTCTGGTAATTAGATGAACATGATAAATTATCAATAAAACTGGTGTTTCATTTACTAATTATCTTTCAAAAATAAATACAAGGTACAACACTATACAAAGAAATTGCGAGTTGTTTTTTAATGTATCTACATGTAGAACATTATCTTTGGTCTGCCAGTAACTCAAGTTAGACTTTTCTTGAAAAATAAAAAGTTGGTCAGGATTCCCTAGACTTAGATATCTTGGACACATATGAAAGGGAGCGGTGTGTAAAAGCTGATCTTTGAGGACTGCTCATAATGGCTCAGTAATATTTACAGCAATTGCCTTGTAAAAGGTCGAAGTTCAAGTCTGGATACTTTCACTATTGCATTTGTATATATTGAAAAACATGGATAGTGACTAGTGACTTCACCTTGCACCTCTGCAACATTAAAAAAGTCTGACAGAGGTAGAGGAATACTGTGTCAGGCTACCATTTTCCATATAACCAATAAACACCACCCATGTCCATATACATATAAGCGCCCTTCCCCTATACTATAGATTTACTCACCTTTCTTACACATGATCAATAATCTGTTCTCGCTGATTGACAAGGAGATGTGGACCACAAAAACTTACTTAAAAGTTTATTTCTAGCCCCTCAACAACAGTAGAATGTTGATAGATTTCTCGTCTCTTAGTAATAACAAAAAAAAACTATACCACCATGCCTTATATGAAATTAACGGGGTTACATCAATTTTACTATAAATTGATCCCAATAAACTGTACCTCCTTTTTCTCCATTTTTCAGTGCCCTGGGTCCTTATTGTGTCAAATACAATATTCTTAAGATATTTCAGAATCTTAACTTCATCAATTAAAGTTTGAAAACAGGTTTTTTTTTACCTGCATGTACCTGTATTTTGAAGTGGGCCCAGAATCTTTGAAATTTGGAATTTTCTCATGTAAATGGGGTGAAATTTGATATAAAGAAGATATAAGAATCTGTATTGTTTTTAAATAGAATTATTGTTTAGCCTATTACAGATATATACACGTAAAAAGGCCACACTTTTGTTCTTTTAAATAATGGTATCTAAAATTATTTTCCTCTGACAAGATAAAACTTACAGTACAAGTACAAGATTGAGAATTCTAGATCGGAAAATTGGGAAATTTATGGCAGGAAATGGGGGAAATAAAAAAGATTTTAAAACATTTTCTGTTCACTAGCACAGTTCCATTTAATTGAAAAAGTTAAAAATTTTGTATGTGATATACATGAAGTTTAACAACCAGGCGTCAAGTTTTAAGACATTTCTAGACTTGTGGTAATAAGTGTCTTGTTTATTTCTGAGGTAGACCGCATGTGTGACTTTATGTCGTAAACATGAAGATTGTGTGTGGTGTTGTATGCGCGATTGACACTGTGCATTGTGACATGAGACATGATTTGACATCAGCATGTAAAATGTGAATGTATTATGATGTCTTGTAGTTTTAGAAGGGAGGTAACTCTTAAAACTTAATTGCCTGTTGATAATCCAGGCAGTTATGTTTTAATTTCAAAATCCTGGGTAGATGTACTTTTAATATTACAGAAAATGAATGCATTAGAGATGCAGTCTTTCTTGAATTAATCAATTTGTCATCTATGAAAATGGAAAATACACTATCTTACATTTGATTTAATTTAGGTAGATCTTGGTTCTCCACATGGGATGTACATTTAGCTACATGTATATATATATATATATATATATATATATATATATATATTATCACATGTGTTTATTAGATATGCCTACAGTATCACGAAGGTCAAGATCAAATTCTAGACCAATATTGAGTATTCTCTCAATATAAAACTTCAGAGACATGACGAATTGACAGATCTTGGAAACATTGCATCATCCTAGCATGGATTAGAGGGGATTGTAGTGTCCCCTTGCCTGTGCTTTTAATATGCTTCTATATCTTTCTTTCTCTTTGGTTTTTTTCACATTTTTTTTTTGCTTATGTTTGGTTTGCTTATCTCCTATTGGTAGTGATCCCCTCAAGAAGCTCCCCGAAGATGACCTCACAAGGTCACCGGAAGAAGTCTTTGATATTCTAGGGAAGTTAGGAGAAGGGTAAGATTGCAAGTATAGTTTACATCACACTGTGTAGGACATGTTTCTTCAGAATATATTTTTCTTTTTACCTGGACCCATAGAGTTCATAGAGTGGTTGACTGACTGTTAATGTGGAAATGTTCATGTGGGGAAACTAATCTTTACGAATTATTCAATAAGAGAGAATTCTGAAAATTCTATATAAGTCTGGCCAGGTGAATTGCTGTGTGATTTTGCATTGAAAATTGGAAAACTATCCTCTAGTGAAAATATATGCATTCATTGTATCTGTTTCATGGAATTCTGAATAGAACACAAAATCTGCATTGCCTGTACAATGTACATGTACCTCATTTATTTTTAACTCATCTTCCCCAGAAAAGCAATGGACTGTACTTCAAATCAATGATGAAGTTCAGTCTAAATGTGTCTTTAAGGTTGAACGAGTTAATCTGTAAATGATGGTTAATAATTCTCTACACTTACACAAATATACATGTATTAAACTTTCCGTCTTTAAAATTTACTGATTTTTTTGTAGACATAATTTTTGTTCTTATTGATGTTTTTATCTTTTATGAGGCAGAGAAGGTTAACCAGACTTTGAACAAATGGGCCCTGTTTGATAATATTAACAAACTCTTCAGTGATTGGTTGATTAAAGCTTACTTGACATTTTATCTTTAAATTCAGTAAAGGTATTTAAAATTTTCATTTGTAATGTATTATTACATGTTTTATATGATCAAATCAAGAGGAATGGTGAGGATATAGTTGTCCTCTTGAGTAGGAACTTTCATTACTTGAAAACTAAATGTTTGACTTAGAAAGTAAATGTTTGATGCCAAAACTCAACGTTTGATTAAAAAACTACAAACTCTTGACTCCAAAAAATAAATGTTTGACCCTTAAACTCCAAATTCTTGATTCTTGAGTAAAATAACTCAAAACTCATGATACCAGAATAATTAAAGAATGATGTCAAAGTAATTGAAAGAGTCAATAAAGTAATTCTAAATATAAACATACTAAAGTTATAAATATAGGTTTTAAAAAAGGCTGAAATACATGTAACTGTTCAATGCGATCATTTCTTAAAAAAAAATTTAATTTTACATTGCAAATTAGACAAAATTCCAGATATTTCAAACAAGAACTATAATTGGCCATGGGTAGGAACTTTCTTTAGTTGGTTGGTTGAGGCTCTTAAAGCAAATAATATGTTTTTAATTTTTGCCAACAAAAATGTATAATTTGAATTTTATAAAACCATATTCAATTAAATGTATTTTGATTCGGTGAACATTTTAAAATTGTTCATTATGTTTGAAAAAATGAGGAAAACTGAGCTCAGAATAGTAATACTTAGTCTTTTCATTTCACTTTTAAAATATGTAACACACGCACAATGTACACAAGTGCAAACAACCCTCCCTTCCCCAACAAAACAAAAAAATGAGGAAACTTCAAAGGTATAAGCTTTAAGGTGATTAAACATAATCATTTCAAATTTGAACCAGCGATTTAGAATTAGAGATTAATTACATACATTTAACTTAAACCTAAACAATTAATGAATTAAATTTTTGGTATTAAAAACTAATATTTTTGCCCAAATGGAAACATGTCTTAGATGGTGGTATTGATGTATAGGTTTGATCATATGTATAAGCTATTTTGTATATTTATCATCATTTCTCATGCAGACCTCTACATATATGTTACTTTGATACTTTATATAATTCAATACATTTCTAGATACATTATATTTTTATCTCTTTCACTGTAATCAGTCTTTCACACACAAAGGTTGATTGTTCTATCACTTTTCCTTATCATCAATATTCTTATGCCAGTATTTGTTTGCAGAGCAACTTTTTGAACTTTTAGTGGATTGTTTTGAAATTTGAGGTATCTTAGGGCTTAATCACTTCTTGTTCATGTAGGCAAAAGCAAAAACATACATACCCCAAACACAAAGAAGGGACATGAGTGTTGTCCTGTTCTCAAAATTTAGAAAAATTGCTACTTTGAATTTGGAAATTTCCTGCATGAATGATACTTGCATCTATGTCTTACCATGTGCAGCAAAATTGAGAATGTTTCAGGGCTTGAATTTAACATTTGTACATATATAGCATAAAAAACCACCAGCCCCTTCAAACTTCTGCTGGCCCACAGATACATCTACATGTAACTCAAAAAAATATATATATATCATATATTTAGATAAAGAATATCCAAATACATGTATAATAAGACAGGATATTTTCAGTTTGTATCCAAGATGAGATCTTTTATTTTATAAGATTTACATACATGTAACAATTATTCATGTTATTCAAAAGAACACTCTATCTTTATTTCTTTTGCTGGTCACTGGGGCCCGTACACGTGGAAAATCTACTGGTCGGTCCTATTATTTACTGGCCAAGTGATATATAGTGTCTCACTGTAAGATTTAATTGTTACTCATTAAATATTCAGTTTTCGAGACATTGGTGAGATGTTTATATGTCTACAGCATCTCACTCAGAGTTGTAACTTGAACTGAAATATTTTTTCCCCATAAAATATTGATTACTAGGCCAAAAATAAAAGCAATTTGTCAAGCGTGCTCTTATGTTACCCAAAGTGGCAAAACACCTCTCCCTTACACGTACTTGTCTTTACTAAATCTGGCATTTGTACTTTGACAATTGATACACCCATACCTACCCGCCCACTTCTAAAACCCCTAGGTTGAGAAACAACAATCCAATTAGGGCTGCCATTGATAGAGTCGGTATCGATGTATGCCAGTATGGATTATCAATACATTTTTTTTAATATCGATGTATTTCATAATGCATTTCACAATGCATTTCACAGAATGTATTTTCTTTTAAAATTTCCAAAAATTTCCATTTGTTTTACTTCATTTTCTTGAACTATGTTATGTTCAATTTGTTTAAATAAATGTTTTCCTTGCAATGATTTTTTTTAAATATTTAGATAGTAAAATACACAATTAAACACCTAAATATTACGATGAATCTATATATTTTGAATGCATTTTATAAAGTACCAAGATTTATCAATATATCAATATTTTCTGTTTAATCGATATATTGATATAGAATTTCTCATCAATGATAGCCCTAAATCCAATATTTTTTTTTCACTGATCATTATGAGAAATGGACATTCATTTCAAATATGGAAATTATAAATATGTACATACCTATGTACACTGGATCATGTTTCTGTTTCTTACATTGTATTTTCCTTTATTATTTTTTTTCCTACATTTTTTTCGTCTTTTATGAGCACAATTTCTTCTGAGTTTTTAGATGCTTTGAATCTTAAATCTTAGATAAACTTTCTTCTTTATGGCAATTTTCAATGTTGCTGTGGCTGTGCTTTGATTTTCTTTTTTCTTTTTTTTTTCAACTCATAATTGTTGTGGATGTAAACTATCAATAATGTCCTCTATATACATCATATACATGTATTTTATATTTCTTCTTGGCATCAGACCTTTTATGTAGCAAATAAGTGAACTTCTTGCACTAGGAATGTGTATGCAAAGATTTATCTATCTAGTGTAATGTGCATGTTTATATAAATCACCATGGTTACGTTGATATTTGTGATACAATGTATGTCATTTCTAGTTTGTCTTTGAAATTTAAATTAATCAAATTAGATCCGTAGAGAAAAACATTATAGGCATACTACATGTAGATCTTTACTAATGTAGATTCAATGAATTTAAATTTTATTTTCATTTCCTGTCTCATTCAATTATTTTGAAGATTTTTAACTTGTTATTTTCTAAATACTTAAATAACTGAATTAAAGAAATTTATATTTAAAGGGTCATTAGCTATGTTTACCAAAGAAAAAAAAATATATATTATTTTGATTTTCTCTACTTTTACTACATGTGTTTGGTGTACAATAACAATTAAGAGCTATAGCCTATACACAGGCATAACAAATCAAATATTCCTATATATTTTGTAAAAATAAGACCAGGTCCATTGTGGTATACATTTATATAAACAATAAGGTTAAATTTATCAATTGCAAGTGAAAAATTGCCAAACTGGGTTCCTCAAGCAATTTTCACAAAATATATAGGAATTTAGAAATGTTTATACATGTTTCTCTTTTGTTTGTTATTGTATATCAATTTAAGTAGAAAAAAGGGAAAGAATTTTTTTTGGTTGGGGGGGGGACACAGCTAATGCCATTTAAAATGATTGTTTACCAGAGGATATATTATCTAAAATGTGTAAGAAGTTATTCCTTTTCTACTGTAAATGACAAACTTACTGTTATTTCTTCAATGTGGTTTATAAGTATGCAAGTATTTGCTAGTGTAAATGAGTAGTTAAAGCATATTGATATAATGTTTTAAACCATGAAGACTCTTACCTCTAGCCAGCACAGCTTCTAGTCTTGCTGGAACCTAAGCAGATTTTGTGAGAAAGTTTGCCAGTTTACTTGCAGAAGGCCTGTGGTCTCTTCCCGGATATATTGTAACTCGGTCTTCTCCTCTATTACGGAAAACTGGCTGCCACCATATAATTGAGAATTTATTGAGTGACAGAGTGTGGCATAAAACAAGATTTAAATAAAGATAGTAATTATTACTTTCGCCAGGCACTTGGCAAAAGAACTTTAGAAGTGAAAGTCACACATCTTTCATGTGAGACTTAAATTGGAGGTCCCACATAACGGCAGATATGATATGTCAAAGATAAACTCACTTACATTATTTTTTACATATAAATAAGAAATTATTTAGCTAAAATATCATGTTTGTTTAAAGTGTATTAATAAGCGAACAGTGGTAATTATATCTCTTTCATTTCACTGTGTAAATTAGTTTTCAGAGATTAAATGTTTTGTATGCCTTACAATTTGTAATTACATGTATATCCTCATCGTTATTTTTATAGGTTTCATGTGTTTGTCAACAAACATAAATATCAGTGAATGAATATGTAAATAATAATACATGTAGTAATAATTGTAACGATGATAAATGTGTATTGTAATTAAATCAATTCATCAGATAATTATTCATATTACATGTACACTGTATATGCTTACATACTGATATTATTGGTTCATACTTGTTTCAACATTCATTTTTCATTCTGTTTGATTCAGGTCCTATGGCAGTGTCTACAAGGCATTGCACAAAGAGTCGGGCCAGGTGCTGGCCATTAAACAGGTCCCAGTCGATACAGACCTGCAGGAAATCATAAAAGAGATTTCTATTATGCAGCAATGTGATAGTCCATATATAGTCAAGTATTATGGAAGTTACTTCAAAAACACAGACTTATGGGTAAGAATTTCAAATACTTGGAATTATGGCTTAGTATTTATGATCATCTTAAAAAACTTCATGATACATGTAAATACATGTACTTCAAAATGAAATATTTTAGCGAAAATGCGGCATTTCAGGGGCAGATAAGCCATCATAAGTTGGTCTCTCAAGACAAGCTCCACTGTACTCTCAGATACAGTATTTTGTAACTTGTGTAATTGGGCACTTATGTTAAATGTGCAGTACTAAAAACTGCACAAATATGTTCTAGCTATTCATTCTGTTGGACTGCTAAATATTGACTACACCGTCCAAATTAAAATGTTTTACAAATACATGTTCTACTTTTGTAATTGTAGTAATATATTTTTATTTCATTCGACAATTTTTCTGAGTTTCGTAATTAGAAATTTAGAAAATGAGCATACTCAGACTATTCTTTCTTCAGTTTCTGAGTAGTGATAATGTGCGTTGAGCTGAGTTGTTATATAGACAAGTAAATTTCTGTCAATTAAGCCTACATGATTCTTTTATCTTTTTGTTTCCAGATTGTTATGGAATACTGTGGGGCAGGGTCTGTCTCCGATATCATGAGATTACGAAATAAAACAGTAAGTAACATTTGTGATGTTCAATTTTCAAGTGAAATTCTTCAACCTGAGGTCGGTGAGTTGTCTGTTTAGAGTTCAGGTAGTGGATGAGTATTTGATAAATGTAGTAGGTTGATTTTGTAATTATCAGAGGTTGACTTTCTAATTATCAGAGGTTGATTTTCTAATTATCAGAGGTTGATTTTGTAATTATCAGAGGTTGATTTTGTAATTATCAGAGGTTGATTTTTTAATTATCAGAATTTGATTTTGTAATTATCAGAGGTTGATTTTGTAATTATCAGAGGTTGATTTTGTAATTATCAGAGGTTGATTTTGTAATTATCAGAGGTTGATTTTGTAATTATCAGAGGTTGATTTTGTAATTATCAGAGGTTGATTTTGTAATTATCAGAGGTTGATTTTGTAATTATCAGAGGTTGATTTTGTAATTATCAGAGGTTTAGCATCCACCTGTGTATAAAGACCACCTGGTCATAAGGACTGCTGTCCCCAATAGTACCATTTGCTGTTCCCAATAGTACCATTTGCTGTTCCCAATAGTACCATTTGCTGTCCCCAATAGTACCATTTGCTGTTCCCAATAGTACCATTTGCTGTTCCCAATAGTACCATTTGCTGTTCCCAATAGTACCATTTGCTGTCCCCAATAGTACCATTTGCTGTTCCCAATAGTACCATTTGCTGTTCCCAATAGTACCATTTGTGTACAAATCAACTTCTATATAAAGACCATCTGGTCATAAAGACTGCTGTCCCCAATTAGTACCATTTGCTGTTCCCAATAGAGGTTGATTTTGTGTACAAATCAACTTCTATATAAAGACCATCTGGTCATAAAGACTGCTGTCCCCAAGGTACCATTTGCTGTTCCCAATAGTACCATTTGTGTACAAATCAACTTCTATATAAAGACCATCTGGTTGTAATTAAAGACTGCTGTCCCCAATTATAGTACCATTTGCTGTTCCCAATAGTACCATTTGTGTACAAATCAACTTCTATATAAAGACCATCTGGTCATTAAAGACTGATGTCCCCAATAGTACCATTTGCTGTTCCCAATAGTACCATTTGTGTACAAATCAGAACTTGATATATAAAGACCAGATCTGGTCATAAAGACTGCTGTGACCCCAATAGTACCATTTGCTGTTCCCAATAGGTACCATTTGTGTACAAATCAACTTCTATATTATCAGACCATCTGGTTTGTAATTATGCTGTCCCCAATGTAATTATCATTTGCTGTTCCCAATAGTACCATTTGCTGTTCCCAATAGTACCATTTGCTGTTCCCAATAGTACCATTTGTGTACAAATCAACTTCTATATAAAGACCATCTGGTCATAAAGACTGCTGTCCCCAATAGTACCATTTGCTGTTCCCAATAGTACCATTTGTGTCCCAAAATCAACTTGCTGTAAAGACCATCTGGTATAAAGACTGCTGTCCCCAATAGTACCATTTGCTGTTCCCAATAGTACCATTTGTGTACAAAGTACCATTTCTATATAAAGACCATCTGGTCATAAAGACTGCTGTCCCCAATAGTACCATTTGCTGTTCCCAATAGTACCATTTGTGTACAAATCAACTTCTATATAAAGACCATCTGGTCATAAAGACTGCTGTCCCCAATAGTACCATTTGCTGTTCCCAATAGTACCATTTGTGTACAAATCAACTTCTATATAAAGACCATCTGGTCATAAAGACTGCTGTCCCCAATAGTACCATTTGCTGTTCCCAATAGTACCATTTGTGTACAAATCAACTTCTATATAAAGACCAACTCACTATAAAGACTGATTTTGTTGTGTCTGAAGAAGGTCTTTATATACAAGTTTCATTGTATTTTCTATTGAAAAAAGTTTTGAACCCCCATGCACACCACTTGCAAAACTCATGCCCTGATTTGTGAGTATATTCCTAAAATGTGAGAAACTCACATGACTGAAATTGTTTTAGAAGGAATCCTGGAATCACTGTATTGGAACAAAATGATTGTTAGATTTTTTGTTTTTTGTTTTTTTTGGGGGGAGGGGGGTCACCTAATTGATGTATGGTTATTCATCATTTGTCTTATATATTGACATTTGTTTATTTACAGCTCTCAGAAGATGAAATTGCAAAAATCTTATACGATACGTTAAAGGGTTTGGAGTATTTACATTCCAGGAGAAAGATACACAGGGACATTAAAGCGGGCAATATATTACTCAACACTGCTGGTCACGCAAAACTCGCAGATTTTGGTGTTGCAGGGCAGCTAACGGTAAGAATTCTTCTCAGTATTCTAGACTGAATCATAAAACAAGAGTCACAAATTGTGAAATTATGCAACATATTTGTTTGAAAATTTATGAAAACCCAAATCATTTTTTTCTTTTTTTTGCAAATTTATTGTGAAATATAAATGAAGTAATACTGTTATGTAAATTCTTCACCAGTGAAAAATGAAAAATTCTCAGAACATGTTTATAAAATTTCCAATAAAATTGCTAAAGGCTGTCTTCCAAAAAAAAAAAAAAAAAAAAAAAGAAAAGGAAAAAATAATTTATTTGGGAGCAGTATTACACTTGAGGTTTAATCCAACAAAACCATCATAATATTGGTTTAAGGATTCTAATAGAACTGATCATAACATAAGTACTTTGAAATTACACGGTAAATTTAAAGAAGTATTCTAACAAAACAATTATATAGGTATTTGATATTCATTTGTAACAAGCATTGTAATCATATCAAAAAAACCTGTTAAAATAAACCAGGAAAAACCCTTAAATTTTTGTGTTTAAATTTTGTATTGACTCCTGCTCATAAATGTGTGAGTCAGTGCGTCATATTTCCCAGTTAACAACAATAGAACATCTGCCAATATTTTCTAACACTGATCTTCTCTGATTTAGCATAGTTTCTCCAGTTTTCATCTTGTCTGTATATGTCTGTCTCTCTGCCAAAGTCTCAGGTTGACCTATTGCTATCGTCTTCAGTTTGACGTTGGACCAGCCGTTGTGCGTCATCTGTTGTCTGTCATTAACTTTTACAAATTTTCAATTTTTCTCAAGAACTAGTAGGTCAAGTTTGATAAAACTTGGCAGGAAGTATCCCCATGTCAAGCTGTATACAGTTTGTAAATGAAAAGGCACCAGAACCAACAGGGGTCCCAAAAGGGGTTAAAATGGACCAAACCTTGATACAGCATAAAAAAATGTACTTCTCATGAACTAATAATCAGATGTCTTTCAAATTTGGTATGCTTAATGGTTAAGTCAATGGCTTAAGTCAAAGTTTGCAAATAGAAAGGAAATTTGTTCTTAAACAAGCAACTAGTTTTGTGTCCATAGTTTTATTTTGTTTCAAGCCTGTATGTTTATAGTTCTTTATGATCCTTTCTAGGACACAATGGCCAAAAGGAATACTGTGATAGGAACACCTTATTGGATGGCTCCAGAAGTTATACAAGAGATAGGTTACGATTGTGTAGCTGACATCTGGAGTTTGGGTATGTAATTTGATCACATCTCAAAGAGTTTATTGGTTTAAACAGTGATTTATTTACTGATGTATTGAGGTAATATATTACAAAGCATGTAGTGTAAGAAATGAACAAGCAGACTGATAATTTTATATTGAGCTCATTTCTTGTGAACAATGTGAAAAAATATAATAACTGAATGCCACAATTAACCTAAAATGACAATTAACCTAGAAAACATGTTATAACGCCCTCCGTTATAACGCCAAACCTGCATAACGCCACTATTTCTTGAAGAACGGATTTCCTCCCATATAATTCCCTTGTTGTAACGACAAAACCCGCATACCGCCATCCGCCGTCGATTCTCCGGTACAAATGGTCATTTATTCATGTTAAATCCCTCCAACATACCACCAGACCAGATGAAAAAAGAGATGTGAGTAAAACTGTTAGCCGACGGTAGCTTGTTTACCACTTCATACTTCGACTGCAAAGGGAGGTAACTCGAATATCGAGTGTCATAAACTGGTATCCGGTTGTATGAACAAAGCGTAGAAGTTAGACAGGGACTAGCTTACGTGTGTCACGCTTCCGTGAGAGTTGGAAAAAATTAACACGTGTGTTTTCACAGCAATTATTACACGTCAAGAAATGATTATGAGTAGATGAGGTATATAAACTTAAAGTCTTTGTATTATCAACCTGTCAAGGAGTTATTTTAAACAAAAACCGATGAAAGTTAACATTAGAAATGTTCCAGGCTAATGTTAGAAACAGATCTAGATTTTCTGGCTGTCGAACATGTACTGCTACATATTTTGGACGGTTTAATTTTGGCCATTTTAAAAGGGTGGCCAAATTGTCCTAACTTAAACAATAGATAAAATGTCGGAATTTACGATAGTGAGTTGTAAACAAGATATGATATACAACAGGGATTAAAGACATGTCAAGATAAAAAACAACCACACCTCGAAAATAGTAAACCTCGATGTATTGCCAAACCCGTTATACCACCAAAATTCAGGAAAACAAAAGGTGGCGGCATATCAGGGGTGAACTGTACATGTGTACAGTTTAAAACACATTACAGTAAAACTGCTTTAGTGACCACCTGTGTATAAAGACCACCTGGTCACTAAGACCATTTTTTCCCTTCCCCAGTAGTACCATTTGTGTACAAATCAACCTCTATATAAAGAACACCTTCCTATAAAGACCTGTTTTCTTGTGTCCCTAAGGGGGTCTTTATATACAAGTTTCACTGTACATGTTATTGAATCCAATTCCATTGTTCTTTGTGTTTGACTTATCACAATGTATTTTGTATTCTGAGGTCTTATTATACAAAAATTGATTTCAAATACTCTCTGGTTGTGTACAATGTAAATTTGAAGACGTTTAGCATTATTATTTTCCTGTATGGTTATTCTATGATTTGTACAGGTATTACAGCTCTGGAAATGGCTGAAGGTAAACCACCCTACGGGGATATTCATCCAATGAGGGTGAGTATATTGTTGTACACAGCGTGTCATGTGTACACACAAACACACAAAGATACACATGAACTCACACACAGATACACATGAACTCACACACACATGAACACAGATACACATGATACACAACAGATACACACAAACACATACACATGAACACAGACATGAACACAGACATGCACACACACAACCACACACATGCAACACACAGACATGCACACACACACTCACACATGTACACACATATAAATGCCAACCATTAAAAATTTAGTGTTATCATTGCAAATTTTAGTTTTCTGCATTTTGATTTATATGGAACAAATTCCAGAAATTTCTGTTTTTGGGATCTAATTTCTATTGTGATATGAGGTTTGTGGATGCAAATATACTAATGCATTGGTAGGAGGGAGGGAGGGAGAACATTTTCTCAGGTAATTTATAACAACTTTTATCTAGTTAAATGTTGTAGATAATTTCTTTTATTCTACATAAAGATATAATTGAGATTTTGCAGGAGTTTGATAATGACCAATATTTGACAGAGTTATGGGACTTTAAAAACTTCATTAATGACCTGGCTTTGTGGGGCATAGTGTTTCTCCAACACATATTTTTTTTTAATTGTACTTACTGTTAGGTTTCAATTACAGGCAATTTTCATGATACCAACGAAACCACCTCCTTCATTCCGAAACCCAGATAGATGGTCACCAGAGTTTATTGATTTTGTATCCAGATGTCTCATAAAAAACCCCGAGCAGAGGGCGGTGGCAGGAGAACTCATGCAGGTAAATTTATTTTCAGATTCAGAATTTTTTGGAAGCAGGATGATCACAGTTCTATTGACTGTCATGTTTGTCTACAACATGGCTAAATGGTTGGTATGGCCGTTATCTGGAAAACCATATATCTGTGCTTAAGCAGGCCTTCAAACAGTTCTATATCCTATAGCTAAATGGTTGGTATGGTCGTTATCTGGAAAACCATATATCTGTTCTTAAGTAGACCTTAAACACTATCCTATAACTAAATGGTTGGTATGGCCGTTATCTGGAAAACCATATATCTGTGCTTAAGTAGGCCTTCAAACAGTTCTATATCCTATAACTAAATGGTTGGTATGGCCGTTATCTGGAAAACCATATATCTGTGCTTAAGTAGGCCTTCAAACAGTTCTATATCCTATAACTAAATGGTTGGTATGGCCGTTATCTGGAAAACCATATATCTATGCTTAAGTAGGCCTTCAAACAGTTCTATATCCTATAACTAAATGGTTGGTATGGCCGTTATCTGGAAAACCATATATCTGTGCTTAAGTAGGCCTTCAAACAGTTCTATATCCTATAACTAAATGGTTGGTATGGCCGTTATCTGAAAAATCAAATATCTGTGCTTAAGTAGGCCTTCAAACAGTTCTATATCTTATAAGCTAAATGGATGGTATGGCCGTTACCTTGAAAACCATATAGATCTCTTTTATCAAGAAGACCTTCATACTGTTCTTTATCCTATAACTAATTAGTTGGTATGGCTGTTATCTGGAAAACAATATCTGTGTGTTGAAGTCAACCTTCAAATGGTTTTATATCCTATAGCTAAAAGGTTGGTTTGGCCATTATCTGGAAAACGATATCTCTGTGCTGAAGTGAACCTTCCAACGGTTTTATATCCTATCGCTTAATGGTTGGTATGGCCGTTATCTGGAAAACCATATCTCTTTGCTGAGGTCAACCTTCCGGTTTTATAACTTATAAAATATGTACAATGGAATCCAGTTTTTATCGAAATCGGATGAGTTGAAGTTCCTGTTATGTCAAAGTTGAACGGCCAGTCCCCATTTTTATAGAAAAAAAAGAATATTCATTAAAATTTTGGTTATCTAGAAATCTAGATATCTCAAAATAATACGGGCGATCTCGTGAATTTTGAGATATTTTGTTATTCTGTTGCACTAAATATATTTAAAATTATTTTTACATTTCTCATTTTGTAGCATGAGTTTATAAACAATGCAATGCCACGATCGATTCTGCAGAAAATGATTCAAGATGCCAAAGAAATACAAGAAGCACAAACGAATGTGACAACCAATGGGGATGATTCAGTAAGTACTTTTGAAATAGACTGACAGACTTTGTGGATATGTAGTTTGCACAGGAATATTTTGCATTAAAGATTTAATAGAGGTCACCTCGATCAGCCTAATATCGACCCACTGGCACTTCATGTAAACCTAAGATTGGCCCAAAATCTGGCCCGCTGGCTCTAGTAAAACAAATTAATTTTAGTTTTAATTCATCATTTTAGAATCATTTGATGGTGAATGCATAGACACATCTTAAGCAACAGTGCACATACGCATCAAGGTATCTAGCATAATTTATGTTGTATTGAAAATATACATGTAATCTTGGTTAGCCCATTGTCTGGAGAAAATGCAACTAACAATTTCGCATGTACAGCATCTGTCACTACGGCAAATTTTCACATGAGAACTCCAAAACTATAGGATAGGATTCTTTTTCAACATAACTTTATGAACAAAACTAAAAATGTGCTTTATAAAATAGAAACTTATTATCTTAAAGGCTCCTTAGCTGTGTTTACCAAAAGAAATCATTTCAATTTTTTCTACTTTTACTACTTGTACCTGATGTACAATTAAGAGCTATATACTGGCATAAAAATCTTATATTCCTATATATTTTGTGAAAATAAGGTCCAGTGTGGTATTCATATACAAACAGTAAGGTTGAGTTAAACCACTGCAATTGAAAAAGTGCCAAGCTTGGGTTTTTCAAGCAATTTTCACAAAATATACAGGAAGTTAAGAATTGTTATGCCTTTGTATATCTCTTTTTTGTTATTGTTCATCACTCTATGTAGTAAAAAGGGAAAAATAAAATTGTGAAAAAAAACCCACAGCTAATCCCCCTTTAATATTGACTTACGGAATTCGTAAGTCTGAATTCTTCTCATAAACTTTCAAAGTTTGGTAATCAGTCCAGATTTTGTGGTGCTGGAATATAGAGTAAGTCCTTGAAAAGTGCTCAAATACCAAAATAACTTAGAAATGTGCTTCAATTCAATGATAAATGCTGATTGTTTTGTGTTAAAGTGTTTGAATTCTACTTTGTGTGTTTCTTCATCTCTGAAGAAAAATAAGTCTTGAAAATAAAATTGAAAATCAGCTTTATCATATAGATGCTAGACCTAGTATAGTCCTTGTAAATGAAGCATTTTTTGATGCTATACTGCGGGAACTCTTTAGAGAGTAGTGAAATTGTGACAAAATCTCATTGTGTATTCAAGCTTTGGTTTGGTTTGCAAGGTCTTGATAACTTAAACCTATTGAAAGTTCTTGTAAAGTACTTGAAAAATGCTATGGAAAATCCTGAATCATGCTTGACAACTCCTGGAAAAGTGCCGGAAATTTTCTTTTCATTGGATAACTGTAGGTATAGTTGCAGTGTACCTTGAATATTTTGTTTCCAGGTTTACTCTTCTTTTTACACTCTATCAACACTACAGACCATAGTAGACTAGTCTAAGACAATAGAAAAGATCCATTCCATTTAGACACCTAGGGGTGGCCATGTTCAATTTATCTTAATTTTCCGTCTTCAAAGTATTTTACATATACTGGTAGTCATAATTTTGAAGTTTTAGGAGAAAAATGTGATAATTAAATGTTAATTTTTAATACAATGGTTACTATTTATATGACCAGGAATGTTATTATACAGTCTTGTTTTGTATTTGAGCAGGAAGGAGAGGATGAGGTAGATAGAGGCACGATGCTGAAACGACAAGATGATTCCACGATGAAATCCGTGTCAGACACAGGTATTACTGTATACATGGAAATTTCCACCCTTGATTATTTATACCATGTACAATTTTCAAACTGAGAAACTTTGGCCAAATTACACGACAGCAGGTATATTTGACATGGCTCCATATCTTATATCGTAATAAATGCTCCAAACATAGATAAAAATAAAACACACGTTTGTCATTATCAGAATCATTAGATAACTACACATGTTGATTCAAGGTTTCTGTTTTAATTTAGGTACACATGGGGCATATGTGTTTAACAAGCACATCTTGTTTTGTCTTCTTTATAACTCATTCTATTCTTTTCTTTTAAACAAAAATTGCTCATTTTTTGTTCACCTGCAGGTACTCTAGTCAAAAGTGAGAGTGGAACCGTGGTCGTCAACAGTGAGGCGAGCACATTAGTAGAGTCGGAACTTGGAACCATGGTGATAAATGAAGACTCTGAAGATGACTCAACTATGAAGAGTAAGAACACTTCATTTCAAGATAATAAAACGAAAAGAACAAAATCGTTTCAATAGTAACTTCTCCATACTTTTGTAATCATAAGCTAAAACAGCTGAGATACTGGATTATCTCCCCTTACCAAAGTTATCAGTTGGACAGTTGAAGCTTAGTGGTAGAGCATCAACCACAAATATATTGATGTGTAAAATTTGAAACATATTTATTATTATAAATGAACTATTAATTCATCTACCCCTGAAAATATTGGTCTTTACTGAATATAATTGACACATACCAGTCCAAATGTGTCTTCGGGGGAGTATGAGTTGATATTATTTGTAAATTGAAACTATCTCAAAGGGGGGTTATTTGGTCAAATATTGCTACTTAAATTCTTAACATATCAATGATTTTGCAAGTTTTCTTTTGTATGAGCACATTAATAACTTATGCAAAATAACAACCTTCCTACCAAACAGGATGTGATACAGCTGTAAGGAAAAAATCATTGGGTAATTTGCATTATTTAAAACTTTTTGATGACTCGGATATGGTCCACATGATGAGGCTGCTCTGTAAAATGATTTTTGTGGATAAAAAGATATTGTTTTTTTTATACTTGTTCAACAATGTAACAGAATATTTTTATTCAAAAATACCAAAAATGTCAGAAAATAATCTGCAAATTTGGGGAAATTATTAAAGCTGCGTGTTGATAATGTCTGTAATGATTATTAAAATATTAAATTGATCTCACATGTGGATTTATCGGGGAACTTATACAAAATGATATTGACTTTCTATCAAGATTATATTGACTTTCTATCAAGATTATAATGACTTTACATCAGAAATTGAATGTGTATGCTTCTGTCCATTCAGACTACAAAATAATGTAGTTTTACTCCTATCTTCTCTGTCTTGAATGATCCCCATTGTCTGACTCATTGGAATAAAATGTCTCTTGTAGCTTTTGTCTTGCAGTCCAAAGGTCCTTGGTTCAATTTCTGTTACTGGTTCAAACCTAAGACTTAAGAAAAAAAACATAGTGGTTCTTCCTTTGCTAAGTGCTCATTATGATAAGTGAAAGTCAAGGATCTTTCCAATGAAAATTCAAATCAACGACCTGTTTCAAGACAGGCTTGGCACGTAAAAGAACTCTCACTACATTAGCTGAAGGCCATAGCACAGGTCATAATTTGTTGCACTTCACCTGTAGCTGGTGACATCACCAAGGGAACGATGATTCTTAAAAGTGACACATTCTTGTAGGCCATAAAGCAGATATAAACTAAATCCTAAATATGTTTATTGCCCGACTCACATAACTTGGCACGGCGGAGTAACCTTTTGATTATCATGTGGTTCATTTTACTTACTTTTTGGTTGACACGGGCCTCACAGGAACAGCTTATCATGCATGTGATAATGAGTAGGAAGAAATCCTTTGCCAATGTAAATTTAATGTATTCCCTAAAATTTAAATTGGTCCAGGTCAAGAAAGGGTTCACAAGACTCCGCCCCTCCAGGTCAAGAAAGGGTTCACAAGGCTCCGCCCCTCCAGGTCAAGAAAGGGTTCACAAGACTCCGCCCCTCCAGGTTATATGGCTTTTACTGTATCATGTTTATACAATCTTGACATTGTGTCATTGTCACCTGTGATTTCCTCAACTTTTGATCTAGATTACCTTTAATTAAATTGATTTATTTTTGAAAAAAAGTGCTAAATTACATCCTCTCAAACATGTCGGCATTGGCGAATATACTGATGTCTACTTTTGTGTCTGGGACTTTCCCAGCTGAGTTGTTGAAGTATCGGGCTTTAAATCATGAAGTCTCTCACTTCTGATCAGCACGATTTTGAGTTCCTCACCTTTTTAAAACTGGCCATAGCCATGTAACTAAAGATTGGCATAAAATACCATTTAAACAAATGTGTGTGTTGGTTTGCCTAGTGGATATGATATTGGTCTGTAGGTGGAACAACAGTCATTTTAAGGATGTTTCCTTGGGAATATTGGTTTTATTTTTCCCAAAGTCTAGTCTCCCAAATTGGGTGAAAATTTATATATACCTTGTGTATTGTAATTTTTCCAATTGAGAAAGCATAGTAGCACTTCTGATTATAGGTAAGACAATTTCTGATGACAGTATGAACCAGTATTCATTGATCAACACAACAGAAAACCCTTTTCAATCTTTCTTTGAAATTTGTCAAAATTTATTTATCTGTTTACTATTCCACCTAAGCTAAGAAAATTCTTCTGCAGTCTTGTGACAAATTACTTCAGAATGCATGAAAACTGTAACCACTGCAATTGATGAGATGATTGACTTAACCTTTGCCCCTTGAATACATCATAACTTTTGATCTCATGTTTTGAGTATGCATGCACTGGCTGACAGATTGACTTAGTACCTTTAAATCAGGATGTTGATTGCATTGATGTTGGCATCTATTTCAGTGTCTATTTATAGCAGCTAATAGAATGTACCTTACAGTAATATGAACTGTAACTTCACCTTCACCATAATATATCTCTGGAC